>VZTE01002170.1:1667529-1707694 GCA_013397775.1 Eulacestoma nigropectus
TCCGAACCTCTCCTCTCCGAACCTCTCCGAACCTCTCCGAACCTCTCCGAACCCCTCCTCTCCGAACCTCTCCTCTCCGAACCTCTCCGAACCTCTCCGAACCTCTCCGAACCTCTCCTCTCCAACTCTCTCCGACCCTCTCCTCTCCGACCGTCTCCGACCCTCTCCACCCCCCTCCTCTCCGACCGTCTCCGACCCTCTCCGACCCTCTCCTCTCCTCTCTGACCCTCTCCTCTCTGACCCTCTCCTCTCCTCTCCATAATTCGAAGTTTGGATACTGAGACTTTATGGTCATTTTCATGTGAATGTACCAAAATCTCCACCTCATCTAAGGAAAAGAAAAAACCCACAAGACTCAGTGAGACACTTACTGTCTGTACAAACTTGACTTGGCATTCATCATACTCTTTCTTTGTTATGGAAAATAGAACCTTATTGTGAAATAGATAGTCCCTTCTTGGAGAAGTACATTCTGTGGGAGTCATCACTCTCTCAGGCTTAAAATTCATGACTTCCAGATTTCTCATGTGTGTATTTATTGTGCTCAGGACAGAGATTTTGGTAGAGATTGGGATGGGTTGTTTTTGGATTTGTTTTGGTTTTTTTGGTTGTTTGGTTGGGGTTTTTTTGTTTTGGTTTTTTGGTTTTTTGGTTTTTTGGTTTTTTGGTTTTTTGGTTTTTTGGTTTTTGTTTTGTTTTTGGGTTTTGTGGGTTTTTTTAATTGGTTGGTTTTAGAGAGCTCTAGCAGTCCTAGTCATCAGATGAGTCTTGTTTCCGCTGGTCTTTTGGCATACTATGAAAAAAGCAGAAAAAGCCCTACGTTTCATAATGCTTGAAGTTTTTGTTTCAAAATACCCTGACATTGAGGACATATTTCCCCTTTTTTTAATATTTAAATTAGCTTTATTTGTGTCAATTTTTAAAGTTAGCAGAACTCTATGAGCATTAGCCATCAGGAAGATTGGGCAGCGATCCCTTTTACATTATATATTTTTTATATACCATTTTCTTTATACTTTCTTTCTGTGTTATCTTCTGTGATGTTGTAATTAAAGACATCATGAGATCATACTTCTTCTACTCCTCATTCCCTTTCCCCTTTCTCCTTTCATTTCCCCAGGGAAGGAATTTCTGAAGTAGAGGTTGAAAAAATTATTTCAGTATTACTGAAAATATAAAACAAAGTTGTTTCCTTAATAAATATAATTAGATGTATATATTGCATTTTCAAGAGCTAGTACTGATGTTGGGACCAGCTCTTTAAATAAAATAGGACCTCTGTAGTCTCTGGAGAAAACATGCATAAAGCAAAGTAAATGATTTTCTGTCAACACTAAGTAGACAGGTGCTTACATTGAACAGCATTCTAATACGTCTCTGAATATTTATGTCTTCTTTTTCAAATGCATTGCCCATGAATGTCACAGCTGTCAAATGTCTGTATACAAGAAGATAAAAAATGAAATTAATAAAAGGCAGATCAACATTTCATTTGTTTAGGCCACTTTTTCGTACAGCATTTTACAGAGGTTAGTGATGTTGAGTTGCTTGGGTATACTGGCATATTCTAAGGGCTGAGTGAAATGCAAAGCAATTAGTTGTATTTTGTGTAGGCATAGCTATACTTCCCATTATTTAACCTAGACATTATCAGTGAAAATAATGACTCAAAGTTCTAAAATGTTGTTCTTTTATTGTCCGTCCATTTTCTTCACAGATGGGGACCCTGGAAAGAGTTTCGGCAGTTCAGTATTGTCATAACTAGAAGGTTTTTTTTGGTGGAACAAATTCTGAACCAAACTATGCAATGTGCAGGGACAGGTGAGCCACCACTGCTGCCTGAAAACAGTTAATGGAGAATAAATTCAGTTTCAAAATAGCTCCAAAAAAGTGAAGACTGTACACGTTAATGTAAACGTACCATTCATGGCCAACCGTGAAGATGCATCAATGCATCTTTGCAAGAATTTGAAAAATCTTAATGATAACATGACTTTCATTTCATACAGAATGGTACTGGGAGAATGAGAGGAAAAACCTTAAATGGACATAGATCAGCATTATCCACCTTGTATGCAAATAAAGTAGATTAGTATGAGTGGTGTTTCCCGTTGACACACTTTAAATGCTCCTCAAGTTTAGAGGTGCTTTCAGTGTAGGCCCATTGGCAATCATACACTCAAATGTAGATGCCAGAAGTTGGATACTGCCTCCTTTTTGTCTATATTCCTTGCTAATTACTTTGTTGCAAGGTTTCAAGTTACCTTTGAAAGCCTCGACTTTCTTACCATCTCCCTCATGAGCCTTAGAACACAGACCACTTTCCAGTCAAAACAATTCAACATATCATTCAAACTGAGTTATTCAAGCTACTGCAGTACAAAGAACAGTGGACAATGTTCTCAGAAATTTAAATGATGCACAGATGTTTGTAGCATTGCTGGGAAAACAGCAGCTTAGAATCATATAATCACAGAATGGTTTGGGTTGGAAAGGACCTTAAAGTTCATCTAGTTCCAACCCTCCTGCCATGAGCAGTGATTAGCTTCAAAATTTTTTCTCAGTGTAGCTGTTAAGACTAATGTTAAGTTTCCCAAATGTCCAGAGCTTCTGCGATACATGGATGCATTCTGAAGCCTCTGTACAACAGAAAGTGCAGCTAGAACTTCTGCAGGCAGGCACGTGCTTGAAGTGTAGCCATGATGAAATGAAGCACGCAGCCATAACAAAACCTATATTATGCTTTCATCATAATTTTTCTGTCAGACAGACACTAAACTGCTTCTTGGCAGCTGTTATACCTCTCAGAAAATTTGTCCTGAGCAATCATCAGCACAGGAGATGGCACTCAGAACTGAGTAAACCAGTACGGAATAACAGGACTGAGGACAGCAGGGCCGATGAAGTGGGTGCGGTTGGCTATGAGATTTCAGACGAACAGATGCTTGAGGGGAACTAGCAATAAGTCAAAAACAATGTTTCAATACAATAAAAGCATATCTCCCAACAGATTCCTGTAAAATACGGGCTTGTTTTTCCTAAAAACTGTATCTGGAAATAGCTGGAAATCTTTAGATCTTGCATGCATTTTCCATAGAGACACAATGCTTGCTCTCCATTCCAGCTACAGATCCTAGGAGGAGAAGATATTTGGAAACATCTACATCATGAACTGGTTTCCAAATTAATGGTAGTGTTCTTACTGTTTTATTTCCATAAAACAGGTAGAAGAGTCCTTTAATTCTCCTTAAAAATTATTTAGTTGACAACAGAAAATATGTTTGTGATTTCAGGATATGACTAGCATTTTTTTCAGCTTTGAAAGGTTCAGAAGGTGGAGGTTTTTTAGATCCACACATTTAGCTAGTTAGTAAGAAATAATTTAGAAGACAATATGGTCTTGTGGAGATAAGCATGGAAATACTGTACTGCTTGGTTCTTTCTGGAATAACAACTCTTAAAATGTGTTGTTACTTTTGCTGTTGGCAAATAAGGCCAATGCAGAAATGCACAAAACTGAGAACAGAAGATACATTTGTTTGGTAAGAATCTGAGGTTTCTTTTATCCCAATCAGTGTTATAATTTAGAAAATAAAAATGAGTTGGTGTCATCAATAAGATAACTTAAATACAGTGACAAGAGGAAATAATCCATTCTGGAAGTATGTATGCCACAACAATTCTCTTCATCTAGAGTTAAAAAAGAATATTTTTTAACTGTAGCTTCTTTAAAACTTTTGAATTGCTTTCATTTAGGGATTATTCAATAAAAATCTTTTCTTTAGCGATATATGTTTGATGTGCATGTCTACTGTGGTTACATTTCAAGATATTTAGGATATTTTGTGAAGTCAGATTATTATAATTCAGACGAAATGCATCACATTAGCAACATAACATATAAACCCCATGCTTCACTGTTAAGAAATGGACTTTTCCTGTAACATTGAGATAACACATATAGTTTCAGAAGTAGACCACATTTGCAGCATTACCGTGTGAAAATGCTGTGTTTATATCTTTGAGATTTACTATGGGGCTTGCTGAAAATAAGTAGAGAGATCTGTGGGCTACTGAACTTAGATTCACAGGCATAACTAAGGGAAAGTTATCTTGATAAGAAAGGATGAGCTTAGCAATTGAAAATGCTTTGAATAAAAGTGCTGCTAGTTTTCAAAGAAGACATTCCCGACAATATCTTGAGGTATGTACCATAATTTGCCTTTTTCTCTGTAACTTATTCTCTTGTACCTAGTAAGCTGTTCATTGAGATCAGATCAGATCAGAGATAAGGGATGCCTTAGGTTGCAGAGAAAAAGTTAGTTTCAAATTTCTGCGTGTCTGATTTTCTTTGCTCTCAATACACATTGAAAATAGGTT
Source organism: Eulacestoma nigropectus (assembly GCA_013397775.1). Lineage (NCBI taxonomy): Eukaryota > Metazoa > Chordata > Aves > Passeriformes > Eulacestoma > Eulacestoma nigropectus. Next base: position 1,671,910 of record VZTE01002170.1, read on the forward strand.
CTGACATTTTAATTGCACATTTCTGTTTGTTTTTAGAATGTTGACTTTCTGAGTATCATCTAAAAGAGAAAGGACTATTTACTGATTTGCTTTTCATATGTTTTAGGTGAAATCTGTTCTACAAAGGTAGTACTGTGGTGAGTTGTTTCTCAATGCTGAAAACTCCCTTGTTAGCCTGGGCCTGAATTCTCCAAAGTAGCAGTTTATTTTCCCTTCTGACCACAGTAACTCTGGGCCTCCAGAAGGGGAAATCTGGGATTGTTGCATCTCCTTAGCATCCTCCTGCTCTCACTGACGTCAGGCTGTTCTGCAGCAGTAACCACATCTTGTATCTCAACATGATGGAGGCAAGTTCGTCTTTACTGAAGTTGAGCGATACTTTGCTATTAACTTTAAAGGATTTTTTATACTTATGCCGTGTGGGTAACTCCAGCTAACTGTTTAGGCTTTATTTAAATATTAGTGTGTCAGAGGACTAAGGGGTTTCAGGTCTCCATTAGCACTGGTATAGGGGAAACTGTGCCACATTTCAACTGGGCTACAATGCAAGCGCTGTGTCACCTCCCAGATTACTTCTCAGTCTCTTCCAGTATATTGCCACTGACACCGTAAAATACCAAATAATCCATTGAGAATATTTCTTTGTCTAATGAAATCATACCTAGATTGAAATTACATTAATTTAAATAGTTGATTCATTGTTAATTCCAAATATGCTGGTCACAAAAGTTTCAGTGGACCATAAAATTGAAAAGGGATTGCTTGGGTCAAACATGATGTTTAACTTAACAAGAAAAGAGTTGTTTAAATTACATTTCTTCTTAGACCAATTTTATTTTCCAAATAATTGGGAAAAAAATGAGGCTCATTTTGTTTGCATTATTCTGTTCTTTAAACAACCATTATGGATTAAAAGTCCTTGTCACTAGCTCTATTTAGCACATAAGTCCTGTTAATACAGAAACCTTAGGTAGTTCTGGACAGGATGTGAAAGAATGATGGTGAAAGTAATTGAAACTTCAGGGAGAGAGAGAGTAAGTAACAATGTAATTACATGAATTGGAATTATTCCAGGTCCCTACAACTAGAAAATGCCAAAATGCTACTTAGCAAGATATTTCTATTAAAAAATTATAAAAGTTTCTACAGTTGTGCAGCAACAAATCTTCAGTCTTTAGCATTCACTCTGACTGACCTTCTATTCCCGCCTGGGCTAAGTGACTTCCCCCTCCTTCAAAGGAATGCTTTAAACTAGTCTATTCCCGAAAGAGAACAATGCCTTTTCCTGGAAATCTTGAGCCGTTTTCACCACCACATTGACTTTCCTGTTTAGAAACAGATCCCTAGTGAGCACAAATTCCTCCACATTAAAATCCCACCTAATTTTGTTTCCAGTTTTCAAGAAAAATACATAAATTCAATATATTTCTACTTATAGTCTTTTTATAGTAAAACTTTATTATACAATCTAAAGATAGATTGGACCAATTACATTCAACCATTATACTGTAATGTTACAATGATATCGCAACCTATTATATTATATTAATTACACAAATAACTCTCTACTGGCACAATCTCTTCCTTAATGGATTTTTTCCTACTAAGTTCTAGAAGTTCCAAATCTACTGCAAACTCTAGAGTAAATTGCATCCATAATTATGTTTACAGTACAGTATATAATACTTTTGTGTATAAATGCACAACATGTACTATAATACATAAAATGCAATTGATTTATTTTACCCAGTGTTCACTACTGTATGGAAACTGTTCTGGTGGCACTGTGCATATTTGAGATCAGAGAAAACAGGATCTTCACTGATCCAAAGATATAAAAAAAATGTGCTACCTCCATCCCTATTGCTATAAAAGGAATGATGTTTATATTATGAAAATGCATGGTTAAGACAGATTTGTAATACGGTGCTTCAGCAAGTGTGAAGAGACATAAGTGAACATTTCTGTGTAAGCTACTTTACACGCATTCTTCTTGGGAGAGTGATAATAATTTAATGTCAAAAATCTATTTATTTACTGTGCTTGAGGTACTTGGGTTGTTTTGGAGAAAAAATGAGGGTAATAAATAACATTTCCCATTTTCCAGGAATATACTTGATTTAATTTTACAATTAAAATCTAAATATTTGTATTTATACATATTTGCTAACTTTGGTGTGGGACAGGGTGTATTTCATTCCAAGCATTAACAGTTAGGGTGTATTTGAGTCAGATGTTTCCGAAAACACATTTAAACACATTTAAAATAAAATATTCAAAATTTCAAGGCTGTTTGTCTACCTGAAAGGGTAGCATGGGATACTTTAAATTGCATTTCTTCTAAGCCTGAGGAGCTACAGTTTTCATAGAAAATATAAAAGATGAAAACTGCTGGTTTTGGCAACAGCTACCTTGTGTTAGTATACATCATATATATATATATATATATATATATATGTATATGGCATAGAAGATAGAAGAAAGTCTGATTCTTCTAATATGATTCCTCTAAGAGATATTCCTTGAATTGTCATCAACTTTTACAGGTTAATCTAATAGAATACACTGTTTGGCCAAAGAAATGTAGAATATTCCAGCCATCTGTCAATTCTAGTGTTAAGGTAAACAAAAAGAAATAGAAAAACACGAGCAGCAGAAAACAGAGTTAAGAGTTTTTCTCTTTATTGATGGCCAGATTTTCATTTTTCTGCCAAGATTTCAATTTACAAATATGCAACCTCATAAGGTTATTCAAATAATGCCTAGTTACTACTGCTTATTAGGAAAGTAGGAATCATGGCTCTGATGAAACAAGCCGGTTGTTTGATGTTGGTAGCAAGAAGTATTGTCAAGGCTTTCTTAGTCTTGGCTTGTATTAAACACTACTAAGCTGATTTATACAGTACTTAGTTCATTGGAGACACAGTCCTGTTTTGCAACATCATAGTAAATGAAGGGAATGTAAAGAGACATTTTTTAAAATTTCATTTGATTTGTATTATTTACTTTGTATAGATAGCCTGGTTTCTTCATATTTATTGCTCATTTTGGTGATCAAATAAGTATTTTTGCAATATTAAAACTGGCTGCAGTTTTCCAGTTTGTGCAGAAGCCGCTGAATACTGCCAAAAAATTAGACAACTTTTTTTCCTAAAATTTGATGCCCTTTGTTGTTATTCTTTTGTTTTTGGAATTGCACTTGTAATACCTTAGTTCAGTTTTACAAATTGCCTTTACCACTGCACTCAGTGCATCCACTTTTGAAAACTAATGACCTGAGTTAACTTGGATAAGATCTAAACTTCTGGTTCCAGGGAAGCTAAATATCTAAATATTTTAATTTGCAGTTAGGAAACTGCTGTACCAGCATATATGTGAAATACTGCAATCAATGCACAGTAAAAGCTTGCAGATTTTAATTTTTGGGGGTGGGGGACGAAAGAAAAGAGCAAAATTTTTGAAAAGGGTCATGAAAGCATGAACACAACATTTATGCTCTCATCTCACTAAAAAACCCAGAAATGTTGAAGTCTATCTTTTTCAGAAACTGTAATGTAATTTGCATGTTTCCTGAGCTCTGGCATTGCCATAATTCAGCTCTGCTTTTCTGAACACTTCCCTTTCTCCCACCAAACCAACTTTTATTTTTTAAGAAAAGACACTGGAACACATTCTGTTCCAGTTCTGTAATATTTCAGCAAAGCTTTTTGGATTTTAATTGATTTATTGTAAGTGATTTTGGGTTTATATTGTTGATGCTTTAACATGGGAAATCTTCATGTAGGGGATGTTTTTATATGCTCCTGTGACCGATTTCTCACATTTCAGTTTTAAATTTTATGAGTTGTTACAGAACCTTACTTATCCATAGCCTGAGAATCTGTCATATAAATACTGTTATTGGTCTGAGTTTTGGTGCCAAATTAGAGATACTCTCAACAGCTGGAGAAATTATCATCAAAGTCCATGGATAATGACTTCTAAATGGGCTGCTGAAGAGACACTTGCCCATTTTCACTTGGTTTTAAGACATAATCACCACAAATTTCTCTAGAAAGTATTCTATGCTTTTAGGACAGGAGATATGTATTGCACATAGAAGAAGAAAATAATTTAATAACATTTAAGTAACATTTGAATAATCATTGTGCAAGAAAAGGTTGTTTCTAGTGAAGAAGAAAGAAAAATTATGTAAGATGCTCTGTGAAGTGGATTAATAATTCGGTTAATGAAAATATAGTCTAGGATATCCCTACTTCAGATTACAACCCTTTCCAGTGTTTTGCAGAAATATAGACATCTGTGTAGTTAGAATGAGATCTGTTTTCTGACAAAAGGGAGTAATTTTGACTTAAAACCAGACCAGTCTTTGTAGATGAGGAAAATTTCTCTTCCGCTTAAAAATGGGAAAAGGATTATTTTTCCAAAACTGATGTTTGACTTAGAGGAAAAATGTTACAAATTTGTTTATTTACTTATTTGCTATCAAATGTTGTACATATGAGCTTGTTTTGCAGAGAGCAGCCATCTGAATGCTTATTCAAGTACCATAAGGGCTTGTCATAACTGTGTTTGTCCAGCACTTTTGGAAAAAGATTGACATTACACTGCTCTAAGTTAAATAAACTTCTAGGATTTGTCTCCATATATTACAAAGAGAAAAAATTAATCTAAAGGGAGAATTCTTTAAGGAACTTTATATTAAAGTAATGAGAGCAGCCAATAGTTACATGCACGAAGTACAAGAAAGCAAAGAGTATCAAAAGACCTGATCAAAAGCACATCTGAGTCAGATAATTATCTGAGACAGATAATTATTACCTTCAATAAATTAGAAATCTGTCCCTATCTGTATGTAATATAGATATCTTCCTGTTTCCAGCTCATTCAATAAACTGGCTTTATGAAAAGAAGCATAGCATGTGTAATATTGAACATTGTGCTAGATGCTCAAGTTTTCCTTGTGATATCAGAAATTTTCAAATACAGCTGGAAATGAAATACCATTGTGAAAAAATAAAATTCTCCAAATGTCTTCACAAGTACATAGGCTTTAATTCAGTGCTAGTATTTTTTCACTATTTACTTGTAACATAATTTCCATTTTTATAATTCCTTCTTTATAAAGTTAATTTTTTCCAGCGTTCAGGAAATGTACCACCTTGTCTTTACTGCCTTATAATTAGTAGTCTTTCTTCCCATTAGGACCTATTTATGTACAGAAAAACACCCTATCCTTCTTTTTGTATTCACCTAAAAGATAGGGGTATAGGTATCATTGGAGCATTTGATTAAAAAGATATGACTAAAAGGAACAGAATATTTTAAAAATGGTCCTGCTGTGCAGTTTAGTTTGCTTACTGAACTTTTTTTCCCATGGTATTTTCTTTGTGTTCTACTATTAGACACTGTCTGCAGTAAAATCATGGTAGTGATTTTTCTATGGGAACTTTCAGTCTTTTTATTTGCTAACAGCTATCACTGCTCACATTGTTCAACACTGACTATCTAGTTAGTGCTAAAACAATTATTTCATATTTGTAAATGAAATCTGACTTTCTATTACGTAGCTAATTATGTTTTATTCAATATCCTATGAAAAATTTATTTATTTTTATGTTAGGTTTTTTGAGTCTTCAATGATCTCTAGTGCATCATTTCCAAAGATTATTTTTATGAAATTAAGATGTCTTCTCAGGCAACCTCTGTGGTTCTTTAACTGTAGTATACTTACCATTTAAAAAAATTTACTTTGTAAGAGCAAATCTTCTAATACCATATATGTGTGTTCATTATCCTTGTTACACTCCAGGCTGCTTTCTCTCCATTTATTTGTGTGTGTGTATATGTGCATCCCAGTGTTACTATTTCCAAATAGTTTTTTTTCTCTAAAGAGCACCCATCTGCCATATATCCTGTAAGAAACTTAATAGTCACGTCTTCAAAGATCTCTAATAAATTATTAAAGCAATTATTCATGCAAGTCAATAAACTCTCTTATAAATATGTGTGGCCCACTTGCATTGTAAGTTTGAAGAAGTTGCTTTACAAATAATTTACATATATTCAAATTTGAAAAAAACAAGAACAAACATTATAAATAGGTTACCATGTTAAATCTGTGCACCAAACCAGTGTTTTCAACATCTAACTCTAGATTATTAATTCTGTTTTTACTAATAATTATGTACATAATGTTATTTCTCAGAGACCAGTTCAGTTTATCTTACTCCAAAGTACTCTTTAAAAATTAAAGATCAATAGAATCTAATAAGTGGAACATGATTCACTAAAGAATTTTAGGAGGACTCTACTAAAAACTAAACAAATTTTTGCTGATTATCACAACACCTGACACAAACAAGTGCTGTGAGTGTTTATGAACCATATACTTTTTTTTGATGGGTAGCAAAAAATTAAATAAAAGAAATATGTGTAGCTTGTGTAAGAAAAGCTCTATAAAATAAATATCAAAGTAGCAACTAGAACTCAGCATTTTGTCAATTTTATTAGATTTTGTCCTCTAGAGCATAAAACTATTTTAACTATAATGAGCAGACTTATATTTGGAAGTTACCAAAATAAATTCTATTTTGTTTTCCAGTGTTTGGTGATAGAAATGAGGTATTACCTAAGAGCTTATATTCTGTTTGTTAAAGATTAGTATTCAGTTACTCAACAATTACTGTGAGATCAGTCACACCTCATGCTTCTCTGAGATCTGTTACTTCCTTATCAAACTGTGAAACTTGATTCTAGTCTTGAATATTTTCCAGTTTCTTAGTTCTGATGGCAAAAGGCTAATTAATAAATCTAGTAACCATCCTTAAAAACAATTTTCTGAAATTATTGTGGTTAGTGAAATTGAGACAGGTGACTTATCACCATTTTTTTATTCTTAGGATTCTAAAGTAGTCATTTTATTTAGCCAAATAGTAAGTTCTTTATATCCAGCTGGTTTCAATGGGATTTACGTCTTCTGGAAAAGAAGTATACGGATTGCAGTCACCGTAAAAACAACTCCGTAATGGAAGATAGATTAAAAGGTTATAAAGAACTGCATTTGTTGAAGTCCTCAACGATATGAAGCCAAAAGGAAAAAAATCAGCTTTTTAAAAATTACATAGGAAAGATAAATCCTGTTTCATCATGTAACATATCTTGCACAAAAACAGCATTATGCAAGAGCAATCATCTAATTCGAAAAGTCTCATGGAGTTGAACATTAAATTCAAAAAACAACCCATTTCCTGCAAGAGAGGTACTGATGGTGACATCTACAGATAGCATTGAAACACTGGGTGCTGTTTCATCCTGGAGAACATAGGATGAAAAACCATTCAAGTCAAGTAACTAGCTGACTAAACTCTGTACTTTACAGTCTATAAAATGTGTTAAATGTCATACAGACGAGGTCTTTCCTTAAATAAGTTAATGAAAGAATTTTTTCTCTGCTTTGTTTAACCCAAAGGCTATAAAGTTTCAGCTGAGCAGTGCAATCCTGCTTAGAAGAGAGCTGCTTTGAGCTTCTGCTTGCCTCTCAACACAAGAAAGACCAGGACACTGTTTCTTTAAGAGTGTTGAATGTCTTTTTTGGGTCACAGAAAAGGCTTTCCCTTTGGAAAATAATGAAGAGACAGGGAGACAGAGCACCTAGTAGAGACAAAGGCAGATTTACGCCTCACCAGCAGCAGCTGGCAACCAGAGCAGCTGCAGGACCCGTTAGCAAGACTCTATTTTCAGACTTGGCAAGGGACACAGGGTTATGCCCACCAAGAGTGAATTACAGCCCTGGAGCCACTCTTCCTGCTCAGAGAAGGGCCATGAGTGATGCTGTGATAGCTCTGTGGTCTAATGACACCTTGGTGGGCTTTCCAGATCTCCCTGCAAGGCAGGGTCCTTGCTTGATTTCAGATTTCAGTCAGGTTCCTCCAGGCAGGCACAAAATGAGCAAGAGCCATCTCTGGGGTGCCATGGCTGAGCTTAAGCCATGTTTTCAATATTGTAGGTTTTGTCTTTTTTGGGGGTTTTGTTGGTGATTTGGGTTTTTTGAAAATATATTTTTTGCATATTTGATGTAGATACTCTACACCCTTCTAGATTTCCTGCTAGAAATAAAATAGAGAAAAAAGTCTGGAAGTGTTGGGTACAGAGCAGAACTCTGCTCCCTTATGCTTTTTGGAGTAGATGAAAATGGATGCTGGGATGATCTCTGTTTTATACTTGAGAGCCCTATGACCTCTGGCTACTAGAGCACATTACAATATCCTGACCATTAATTTTTAATGAAGCACACCATATTGACCATGAGGTATGGAGACTCAAAAGTAGTATACCCCACACTACAAAAATTTTTTATTCTATTTTTAAAATATTTTAAATAGAAGAAATTTGGACAGGTAATTCAAATCGCCTTCCCTCATCCAGATCCAGTCTAGGCAGAATTTAAACAAATTAATTGGCAGAAGTTTGACACATAGATAGACAAGGTGTGTATCACACCATTGGGATGGATATTATGAGGTTGTGTTTTCCTGCAAGTACTCAAAAATGCCTTCCTGACTTGCTCTCAGTTTCAAAGCCCTCTAAACTGCCATGCAGGATTATGGCCATATGATCACAGTCTCCCAAGCTTTCTCTTCTAGCCCATGGCCAGGCCCATCCTAGGCACAGTAGTTGCAGCTACGTTCATTTAAACAGGCTCATGGGAATTGTATTAAGCCCTTTGAAGGCTGTATTCAAACCTTTGAATAAATTCATATCTAGGGCATTTATATAGAAACATACCTAATAATGTTTCACAACTATTGGTCATGCTACTATATGAAATAGACCTCTTTAACAAGAAACAAGGCTGAAATTACCAGAAAATATAGAGAAATAGCCACTAAGTAGAAGTATGTGTTTCCAATTAGTACTTTACTGCCTTTCAAAATGGATGTGCTGTGCTTACTAATTTTCTGGTATCCTTCTTTCTAAGAGATAATATCAGTGTTCACTGCTCTAAGAATTTTGCTGGGTTAGATGAGAATCTTTAATCAGAGACATGTAAGTTACGGCATTATGTAGAAACACTAACATTACTGATTTTGTACTATACATTATCCACTACAATTCACTTGAAGGTCTGTTGTACCTTGCCTGACTTTGGAAGGCCTGATAAGAGAGGCCAATATAAAAATATATATTGGCAGAAATCTACATGGCTTGAAGGATTGATCACAAGTTACATTAAACTAGACAACTTGATGGTGCCAACTAGACAACTTGATGGTGTTCCCACCTACTTTGGACATCTCCACATGACCCATATCTGCAACGAACAGTAACCCTCTTTCACCAAAGGACATTCACTCAGAATCTATGTACTTCCATAGAAAAATCTAAATAGTTATATTGGTATAAAAGTAGTGATTACCTGCCTTTCAAATCATTCTGTGGAAGAATTCTTAATTAGAAAACATTTAAATTATTATACAGAAAACATTTCCTTGTTTTCTGCAACATTTGTTGTAGGAAAATATATGCAGAAAGCCTTGATATTTATCTTTTATTTGAGAATACAATATGGATGTTCATGGAGAAAAAATCCTCATCACTTACCTACTTCTCATTATAACACTAGATAACCAACCAAATACTATATTTTTTCTGGGATTTATATTGATTCACCCTGCTGTGAATACAAATTATAGGATATGACATCAAGATAATAAGACAAAAAAAGAAAAAGAAGGGGGAAAATTTCTTTGTTTGCAAATCTGGAGCATTAATTGTGTTCCTGTGAGGCAATCTGGATGAAGCTTCTGCTAAGCAAATTAGATATAAACTGAAGGTGAGGGCAAAAGGGTCACCACAGCAAGGGAGCATCGAGTGACAGGCACTGGGACCTCCGATGCATGGCTTGTAGAGCAGATGTTCACAAGGATGCAGTGATTATTGAACTGGTAATAAAAAAGCATCAGCTTACAGGCAGCCACGATGGATGCTGGTAATTATAAAGCATCCCCTGGGAGGAAAATGACACAAGTCAGCCGCATCTCTGCAATCACAGGGGCATAATTAAAGCTCTAGTAACAGTTGTTAATAGGGTGCAAATAAAACAGGGGGAAAATTTGAACAGAGTCTTTTTCTTTTTTAAAGAGACGGCAAAGGACAATGTAATTACAGAGACTGCATGGTTTTTAATTTCACGATACAGTAAAACAAAGACTTTTAATGTATTTTATACATGCATATACACACCATATCAAACAAAGAGAAAGTGATTTAGGCTTTGATTGTGTGGCATGATGGAGAGAACAGATTTTTTTACCAGAATGTTTATATTTTAATTTTCAAAATGGGCAAAGCACAAATATGTAAAGAAAATGTCATATGTATAAATATTTGGCCATTTCATCCTCACAGGAGAGGTACAATGACAGTATATATGTTTAGCTAGTCCTATTGGCATTATTGTAGACACTATTATATTAAGATACTAGCAATGTAGGTCATATTGTCTTTTATTAGACCCACAGGAAAAAGAAGACAAACTCCCAATTTTTATACTGTTCAGGTATTTTTCAGATATTTAAAACATACTTTTGGCATATAAAAGTATAACTGGTATGTTTGGTTTGGTTTAATGATCCATGAATACTTTATGCATTCCACATCAAGCACACTTAGGGCTCAGACATCAGTTTCAGTAGAAATCCGTATGAAGTGTTAGCTACATAAAAAATGTAAAATCTATCCTTCATATACAATAAAGACCAGTCAATCATACTTTGGCATAGAGTGATAAAAAGTGTCTTTGGTCTAAATATTTCAAAATTCAGGTGTTTTTATCTAGCACCATAATTAGTCAAAATACCATATAGCTGTATTTCTCAGAAATTGTTGAATCTGCAAGTTTTTGGAGTCTCTCTAACCCATTTTGTTTGAGTGTTTTTGAAACTTTGTCTTCACATACCTGATGTCTTTATTGGTGTACCAGGTTTTCAGAGTTTATTCAAGGAACAGATGCTTCTCAAGAAGTCTGGTATTCTAAGACTTTAGTACTACACTTGATTACCTTTCTTACCATCATTTGCAGTTTTGTTTCTGTCACTCTTCTTTGGGATGTTCCCCAGCAGACAATATTGCAGAGCTCTTACACTTTTTTCTAACAGACACCATACAGCACCACATTTTGGTAGCTTCTTCAAGCTCTATTAATTAGCTAATATTCAAGGATTTTTCATTTTTCTTCTTTTTTTCTGCTTCCATCAGAAGGTTACACTGATGAGGACTAGTGAGATATATGTTTGGCTATAGCACTTGTTAAAAATGCAGAGAAAGTTTGCTTTTTGTGAACACAATATAAATAGACACTAAGAAAAATTTTCATTATTCTGAACCTTCTTTTATACCAAGAACAAGCTTGCCTGTAGGGAACTCTCCTCTCCTCTGTTTTTTTATGGAGGCCTAATCTTTGCACTCCTGCAATGTCAACTCTCTTTTGTTTCACCATTCCTTAAAAAAGCAGTTACCTACAATGGAAACCCCAATCTCAACCTATCCCTTGAATTTTAATCGGTGAATCATTTAATTCATTACTACCAAACGATTTGACATAGTGGTTGATAACTGAAGTTTGTTTTTTCAATTGTTAAACAGGAGAGAATTTAACTTTTTCTTTATTAGGACTAAATGAAGGGTTTTCAGCCAGAACTGTGAGTGATGTCTGCCATTAGTATCTGTAACATACCAGTGTTAAGATAGCATTAGGAATCACTGATAACCACCAACGTATTCTATTGAACAAACAGCCAATACTAATTGCAGGAGACAGCTAATAGGTTTAATGTAAAATACTCATGTGGTGTTTAATGAAGGAAACTTGAAGAGAATTCAATCAGATGTCAAGTGTTGTGCATGAAATTAAAAAAATGAATTAATCTATGCACAAGAAAAGAAAATCACAACTAACTGTTTTGCTAAGATGATATCATTTAAATTGACAAGAAGTTAAAAATGATGAAATTAATCATATTCCAATTAACCACTGAAAAAACTGCAGAAGAATAACATAATTAACTACTCATAATTTTCCATTGTGCTGTGTTTGGCTGTGGTAGAGTTAATTTTCTTCACAGTAGCTAGCAGGGGCTAGGTTTTCCATTTGTTTTGGAAATGATGCTGCTAATATGGGAATGTTTTTGTTATTGCTGAGCAGGGCTTGCACAGAGCCAAAGCCTTTTCTTCTTCTCACTCCACCAGCCAGGAGGCTGGGAGTGCACAAGAAATTGGGATGAGACACAGGCGGGCCAGCTGACCCCAGCTTATCAAAGGAATATTCCAGACCATATGGCATCATGCTCAACATATAAAGCTGGGGAAAGAAGGAGGAAGGGGAGGTATTCTGAGCTATGGTGTTTGTCTTCCTGCTCTTTTATTTCTTACATATTAAAGAAGAAAAAAAATTACTTGTAATTCTTTGCTAATTCAAAATAGCACAGCAAAACATCTGGTAACATCAGCAGGAAAAACATTTTATAATGAGATATTATTGTTAATGTGTGAAAATAGAATAATCTATTTCAAATTCCAAATGAATTTTCAAAATTATAAATAATTGTTGTGGAAATATTATATAGCCAGAAAGCCCCAAATTGGTAAATAATAAATACAAGCAACAACTGGGTAAAGAAAGACTAAAGATGTCTATCTTCTATATGCTTACCATAGATGCAGAATACAGAATTGATTACACTGTGCATTATGCTAACGATAATAAAGTGCATCCTAGACAACTCTTTCCTGTCATCTTCCCCATGTGAAAGAATTACCCACATTCCATCACTGCATCTGACATGATACGTAAGCCTCACTCTTCAAAGATTAAATATCCAGGAAACTAAGTTCCTGTATCAGTTATGAGCATGTTCAGTCCTACTGCAATAGTACAACTGAGAGACTTAACTGAGAACATGTTTACTGCTGCATACATAGGTAGTAACCATTTCTTTAATTTCAGTAGTTTCACTAGTGTGAAAACGGTCTGGATGACATCAAACTGAAACATGATATTCATAGTACAGCAAAACTGAAATGTCATGAACTCTAAGGGGTTCTCAGCATGATTATTTTCAGGTATGATTGGACATTAATAAGGTCACATCCGTGTAGTTTCAACACTGGCAAAGAGCAGAATTATCCACTTCTAGAAAACTGGGAATCACTGACAGTGAAATAATGGACTCTCTATGCAGGAAATTCAATCACTGTAAAAAGTCTCCCATAGAGAAAACTACCTACAGACCCAGAGAAAATTTGTTTGCCCTGCTCTCAGATAAAAGAATATCAGCTGAACAGGAACTAGATTTATGCTTTACACATAAACAGATTAAAAAAATTGTACCACTGATTTCACAAATAGCTCAAGGCGCAGCAGTGTTAATTGTACACTTTATGCACCTAAACTGCAAATTGAGTCATTCTTTTATCATATGTTTCAAAGTATTTTAATAAGGTTGTGACTTAGGAATGGTACTCCCCAGTTCAGGTTTTAGGGTATCTCATCCATAATTTGTGTTGTATTTCCACAGAGAGGACCATCTGGCCAAGAGATGTTTAGCTCCTATTACCTACTTAAGCAGTAATCCGTCCTGTTTAGGGATAGCTGATGACTCTGCACACCACAAGTTTGTATTGTGCTGTTGACTGCAATTAAATCTGAGCTCTGTCATAACTGGCCATGTGTTTATGCTTAAGTATTTATTGATAGTCATTAAATTTTTACACCATTTGCTTGGATTTTCAGCAGAAAAATGCACGTCTGTATTTATATTAATGTACTTCCACTTGCATTCAGCTCTTTACAGTATCGTTACTTTCAAATTAGGTATCAGTTATTAGAGTAATGGTATGGTGTCTGTTAGTCCGTTTTCTAGCTAGCCAAATTCCTATTTTGTTACATTTTTATTAGTAGTACTATCAATAGCCTCACCTGGTACCTGCTATCTTCATAGAAAAGATATGCCTTTTCCAATTAAAAAAAGTGCCTTTCCAATAGGTTCTTCTTTTGAAGAATTTATTATTGAACTTTTTGTTGATTTTTTATCTTTTTGAATTTTTTCTTGTTTTTTTTTTTTTTGTACTATCCTAATGTTTTTCATTCTTTCACTGGAATACCTACCAAAAATCTATAATTAAGTTGTTTTGTCCAACAGCTTCTTTCCTCATCTCCAACTGCTTTGAGGTAATACTTGCTACCAGTAAATGTTGCACTTATCACCTACAGTTCTGGAGTTTGGATTCCCTTAAGATAAAAGAGTACATTTGATTTCATTTTAGCACAGATCTTTGTAACAAATTTGTGTACAATTTATAAGTGATAATGTACTGATAAGAAAATGGTTATTAGTTGAACTATGTAAAACTGTGACAGAATATTTCTGCCTAAATGGTTAATATCAGCTGTCATCAGTAGTTTGTCTTACAATACTACTTTTCTTACTGTGTAGCCACTGTTCATACTGAGTTCACAGTAAGTTCAAAAAAATGTGGAGTACATGTTAGTGAACATTACAACACATTGAAAAAAGCTTATTTTATGTCTCTGTGACTTCATTATATCAACATCACTCTATGTTGTGTGTCTTTTGAAATGTTCTATGGCAACTGGATTAAGAAATGTTTCATTTTGACTACCACAAGCGAAGCAGTAACCTGCTGTAACCTGCTGGCCGTGTAACCTGTTGTAAATAGCAGAGGGTCTGCGTTGGATCATGATTCTAGGCATTATACACTGAAGAAATTCTATATTTAAAAAACATTCCACCTGCTATTAGTTTTGTCAAACTATTTTTTCTAATGAACTAGAAAACTAGGGCATATTTGACTTCCAGAATTCCTTTTAACTAGAAATGATCGTAATTTTCAGGACTGCCTGTCAAAAGGCTTACTTGATATCCTCAATCAGTTTAAAGGGTAGCAATAATCTTCCTGGCGTAATCTGCATGAATCTTACTGTTTTGCCAAATGCTTAGTCACAGCAGAAGCCCTTTACAAATCCTGCTACATAGGAATTCTTGATGCAATAGTTCTGATTTTAAAAACATCAAATTATCTCCAATTTGTTTTGGCTTATTTCCCTCTTGTGAATGGTTCTGTGCTTCAGATATAGCTTCACTTCTCTATGTTAACCCACAGCAGGAGGGCAGATGTCGCAGGGTGACTTTACTACCTTTACTTTCTCCTCTCTGATAGAACTAGTTCACATGCCAGTTTTAAATAGCCTCCCCAAAATGTGTAATGGCCACCACCCACTGAGATATAAGTCAGCCCCTGTTAAACTGGAACTTGGCCAAAACTGCGCTGCTGTGATGCAGAGCATGTCACACTGCTTCTCCCTCTGATGTGGAAATGGAACTAACAGTCAGCAAATCTCTTTAATTTGAGTCTCTTACTTGGGAAATATCAGTCGGAATCTTTACTTAAAATGCCAGCAGCCAGCAATAATGGCAAAAAGCCCCTTTCTAGTTCTCTGTCTAATCCTTGTTTAAACTTTCAAAGGTGTGCAAAGCAAGGCTACAGATCACTTGCTTTGCACATGAAGAAAAAGCATCACTCATTGTTCATTTTCAATAAACAAACATTTCCTTCATTAGTTTCTCTGACTCCTCAAGCCTCCAAGGTACTAATCTATGTTTTTGAAACACTTCTCTCTGTAGCTTTGCAAATGGCAAAAAACCTTTTTAATATTTATGCTAATGTATTGCTAACATCTAATATTATGACTCTTTGAATTCCTTAGATTTAACCAGATGTAGAATGTTCTTACTGCATACTGTGTTGCAACAAGAAGGCACGTTGCATTTATGTACAGTCATAAATGTGCATATTTATGTTACATTAAATAGGGGTAAAATTTGGACATGGTCTTATAGATACATAACACACTTCAAATTTTTCAGTGAACCTGAAATAGAAAATATAGTAAATAGAACAAGGTGAGGTGTGATGAATTGTGGATGAAGAAACAAAGGGATAGATTAGATGAGAGTCAGCAAGTTGGCAGTTGCAGCGTTATTACTGCTCATTTGCAGGTGTGGTGGGACAGAGAATATGTGAGGAATACTGATGAAGGCAAACAGAAAACTGATTCACCAGCTTCTTTCTTACCATAATTCCCTCAAAAGCTAGTTCTCCACTTTCCAGTGAAAGCATATGTGAAAGAAAGCAGCAGCAGAACATACTTTATATTACATAAAAGAAATAAAAACTTGTTTGCAGAAGTGCCTTGAAACTGACAGCTCTCCAGGGCTGACGTGGTGACTGCTGCACCTCTTTGGACATCCCTCATTTCAGCAAGACCAGCAAGGCTCTGTGTAAGCATACAGGGCAGAGCACAGCAATGCCCAGACGTGCTGAACTGCTTCAAATACCAGATGTGTGTGGGCAGATGACTACAAAGTGGAGACATAACTGGAGAGCAAAAGCCTCCATCTACTTTTAGGGGTTTTTTTGCTCTAAGACAGAGTCCCAGAAGAAGTAGCATTTGGGAATGCCTATCATACTTTCAGAAGTGAACATATACTCCTGAGAGAGTATTCCCCATCTGCTCTAGGACAGGTTTTACACAAGA
This sequence comes from Eulacestoma nigropectus, assembly GCA_013397775.1. NCBI lineage: Eukaryota > Metazoa > Chordata > Aves > Passeriformes > Eulacestoma > Eulacestoma nigropectus. Next base: position 1,688,528 of record VZTE01002170.1, read on the forward strand.
CTTGCAGAGTCCTTAAGTGTACATTTTGAAGTTACCTTACAGTACTTGCTATCATCACTGCTACTACCTGGCAACTCTTATTGTGATCAGCTCTTTAACCCAGATTCCTGAGAAATAAGATTCTGGTTAAATGGCTCTGTGCTACCTCCATACTGAGAAATGATTAATAAAGGAGTGATGTGCCTGAGAAAGTATGTGGACAGCTCATGCCACTGCTATAATCAAAAACATGACTCTGCAGTCACCTAACACTGACAGAAAATGACTTTGATATTGCTGTGCCCTAAAGGAGAAAAAAAAAAGGTAAATATTCAGGATCCAATACTTGCTGCTCTGAAGGATAAAGTGCTTTCTGAGTCAATAGGAAACCAACCAGGAAACCAATCAGCAGATTACTAAAAGAAAACTTAATTTCACCCTTCACTTTGCTCCTGACTGGTCATGTCATAAAGTCGTATGTAAAGCTTCACTTCAGTCATGCACGGAACAGAGATATTAATAGAGCATGTTTGGTTTTCTTTTTACTTCAGTCATTGGAATGAAAAAATAAAATAAGCTTTTACAACCATTCACTTTTTTGTCATTTTCCTGATGGATAAGAATTCTCCAGATTAATTTTTTTCAAAACTAACAACACCTACATTTAATTTTGTACATTTTCTTTAAATTCCAAATTTTTGAAAACAGTTTCGCAATACACAGGTTCCCATAGATATACAGTTTCCAGAATGTGCAATTGAATCCACAAACTCTGTCAGTTTACCTAAATTTACATTTTTGCTGAAAAAAATGTCTGACTGAAAAGCTTTGAAAAGCTCTGATGATCATCTTTGTTCTTCTCACAGAATTCTGGGGAGCTTGATTAAGGCTTATGAAAACACCTTGAGAATCTCTTGTTGCAGTTGCTATATAAATGTAAGGATTTTTTAATATGCAGGCTGTGACAAAATCTGTTATATTCCTGAAGTTTTACAATAGTCCACCTCAGAGCATGAACTTTTCTTGCTGCAATTTAGTTATGCCAAATGGGAATGCTCTATGAAAAGTATTTTTTTAATCCAAAGTTTTTAACAAAGCTAGTTTGCATAGTGAAAAGAATTGAGAGTCTCGTTACTCAAGAACAGAATCTCATGAATGTTGCTATGTGGTGGCTCAGCACAATGCTTCAGGTAAATTAATCTTTTCAAGGAACCACTCAAGGCAAAGTTTGAAATTATGTGTTTATATATCTGTAGACAAACAATTTTTGTAGTGGTAAGTATTTCCACCAGAACTTTCTCATGCACCATTTAAAAAATGATTTTATGTTGTTTTTACTGAGCCTTGACTGTCAAAAACCAGCTTTCATCACCAGGCTGAGGCCTTTTGTTCAGCATTTTTAGAGCAGTCAGGGGTGAGGGTATGGGACTCCCATGCCTGCATTAATAAATTGCCATTTGCCTCTGCTCTACTCTCCATTGCTCCCTCTGCAGCAACAGATCATACACTGATAGTAAATCAGATCCAGTATGTTTTCTTAATTTTCGTTTTGGGCTAATCTATCTAATAGTAAAAACATCTGGTCTAGCTTTGCTTTAATTCTGATCTATATAGCAGGAATCTGATCACCAAGGGACCAGTAGAGTCACACCAGGTCAAGTTCTTTACCTGCACGGAGTTAATGCGGAATCTCTGTGAATAATAAGGTACTGCTTTGTATTATCTTATGTCATTTTTATAGGAATAACACCAATAATAAAACTTTGATATTACAGGAGAATTAGGCAATAAATTCCAGACAAGTAAAAAAACCCAGACTACGATATAGTCAAGATACAAGAAAACTGAGCAAAATCATTTTGGTGTAAAACCAGCTAGCCCTTCATTTGAATTTAGCAGAGTTTATGTTATACTAAATAACATAATAAATACTAAAGATAAATATTAAAGATAGTATTAAATACTAAAATTAAATACTTAAATACTAAAGATAGTATTTTTAAAAGTAATCCTTGTAAGAATTTTGCTTGGTAGATTCCTGGTAAGCCATGCATCATGAATATCAGTGTGACTACCATGCTAACTGAGGAAAAATGTTATAACATTTATAATAGGAAGTTGCTTTTGTTCTGTACTTAATCTACTTAGATAACAATATATAAAAAAACGAACTCTAATCCCATGAAAAAAAAAATAAAAGGAAAGGAATTCCTTACTGAATGTTTTCATTTCTGCTTTCAATTGAATTTTACAGTACTTCCACATATTTTTGGAAGACTATTTCAGTGTTTTCAACTTGCTAGAAACTACATTTTTAATTTTTGTGGCTCTTTCTCTGCTGTCAAAATAGCATACTACTTTGTTTCCTGTGTGTTATAAATCTGAGAGAATCTCAGGGTCATCCTGAGGCAACATGAGAGAATATAAAAAAATTTTTATAGCCTGGGGGTAGAAAAAAGCCTTTCCCAAATCAACAGTATGTTAGGGGACTTCTGCTCCCTAAAGTAACATTACTGTTTATGCACTCCTGGCTAAAAGTTCCTTTTTACTTGGCCTTAGGAAGAGTGCATAAACAGCAACATTGCTTTAGTCAGAAGGAATTAATTATTGAAATCAATTATTGTTTCTTTCGGACTACTGCATCAGTCCACAATGACTTGATGTAAAAAAATAGTTTTCTTGCTTGCTGTTTTTGTGAAGGTCAACTCAAATAAATCAAAAAAAGCAGGTTTCTGGCATAAGACTTCTACTCCTTCTATCCCTATAGATTTTTTTTGGCTTTTACTGTGCATAATGCTCTGTTGGCAGGGAGTGATAGTCACACTGGTTGTAGGTAGAAAACAGGTATTATTTTGGTCAGCTACATTATAGAATACAGTCTATTTTTATCATACAAAACCTTATGAAACTAGATTTGCTTCTACATAGCATTTTTACAGTATTCAAAGTCTTGAAATCTGCAATAAAATGCTCCACAGACCTACAGTTAGGGTTACATGCAAACACAGTGTGAATTAAGAGAGAGATCTGGGTACTGATCGAGCTCTCTCACATGACACAGGATGCCCCAGGGAAGGCATCCAACATCTGATTTATACCAGACCAGAATCTGGCCCTTCGTTTCTTACTAAGGTCACTGTTTTTCTTTCTTTGTTGTGATTAAAGGTATTTCTATCTTATTTCTCTTGCAATAAAAACCCTTTGAGTGAAAGAGAAAATTCTTTTCCCAGCTGTATTTTCTAACATATTCATGGCCACTGGGAAGACTATAAAGCACCCATGATTTTCAAGTTTTCTCTTTAATGTTGATTAAACTACTGTCTTCTTTGTTACCATCTTGCTTATTTTTTAGTTTCCTAGAGTCCATGCCGGTCTGATGTTATACTTTAGGCCTTACAAAAAACTTTTTCTGAGTTTCTAACTTTTTCTGGGAAAGGTAACTCTACATTTAGAGGCTGCTCCCAGAATGGGTATTTCCTGACACCTGAACATTAACTGTCTGTGAGCAACACATGGCTTCTTCAAAGATGTGTCATAGAGGGCAACAGCCAGAACTTCCTGCAGCTACCAAAATACCTCTGTGAGCAATATTGGTTCAGGGTTTTCAGATCCCACTAGAACTTGAACTTGCCACAGAGGACAAGAGGTAACAGCACACATGCTGCCTTCTTGTAAAATTCAGGAGGAGCTCTGACCTCTCCTAACCGCAGGATGCTGTGTGCTGATTTAAGTGCTTTGGCTTCATTAAACTTGGTGCTGGAGGAAGCACACAAACGTACACACACACTGACAACAACGTGTATTTTTCTAATTATTGACAAAAGTTGCTATTCAATTTAATATTATGGCCTAATGGGTTAAGGATTCTGAAACCTCTGAATTAACCACCTCTCTCTTGAGTGGCCTAATACATAAAATTTATGTGTATGTATAGCTACCTTAATATACATATCAATGTGTTGATATGATACAGTAATTGTGGATCCTGTACTTTGATACTTCAAACTGGCATAGCTCCACTGGAGCCTGTGGTTCTATGCTTATTATGACTATAATTACAAGAGAAGATACAGTTCTCTGTACCTTAAATTGCAACTTTGACAACTGTTATCATATATCTGCATCTCGTCTGATAGATTACATAAAGCTTTCCTTAGCTGGCCACGCCACTGCTGCCTGCTAGGCATGCTGACAGTGCTGACTCTAACAGACAAAATACATCACATTCATCTGCTCTCAGCCTTCAACAAGCAATTTACTGTGTGCAAGCAAAGATTCTGTTCACACCCTTGCAAAACAGGCTCAGTGTTGCTTGAGAATGCCAACTGTATAAAACAACATCTTAGCGGGGCTCCTGAATCTGATGGTAGAGCAACTTCTGCTTCACTCTATAGGAGCTAGTGGCAGATTGAGAATAATTCCTATCTAGATATAAAGTTGCAATTTAGTCCTTCCCTAAACTGCGTGATGCTTTCCTGGAGATATCGTTGTTAGCAACAGTTCTAACTCTGAATCCAGAGTTATCTATGTTCTTAAGTCATGATATTTTATTCTATAAACTTTAGTACAGCTGATAAAACTTGGAGGCATTTCTATTTCCATTTACAGAAAATTCTATAGATAACAAAAAATTGTTTAACTGCAAAAGGTAAATTTGTCTTCTTCAGCTGATAGAAAAGTATATTGGTTTTCTGGTCAGAGGTTCTCTCAAAGAACACTGGTTCTCAAATTGATGGTCATTTTTTGCTTCATGCAGTACATGAAATATATTATTCATTTGATGATACAAGAGTTAGTTTAAAAATTCAGGATTGACTGAGTTCTCCTGAGTAAAAAGCTCTCACATTTGTGTATTCTCAAATAGTCTTACATATGACTTAGTGAAGAAAACTGCGTACACTTATTCTGACTCTACAGATGCATAGATTTAATTCTCTGGTGTGATCTACTGGCACTGGTAAGGGACAGAATTTTGGTCAGCCCTACAAAAACACACAAATTATTGACAACTCAAAAATATTGTACATGGAATACTTAAAAAGATGCAGAAAAAATAATTTTCACGTTTTTACATGTAGCCTTTTGAAAGTGGAAAATATGATGTAATTAAATCAGTGACAAAAAAATCACTGACATCTCCTGAAGAAATACAAATTCCAGAAGATCTTCACTATACTTTGAGTTAACAAGAAAGCGATCTAAACAGCATTGATAAGAAGGAAGGTAAAAGAATTTTTGAAGGAATCAAAAAAGGACACTGCTCATTCTTCATCTCTGTTTCTAATAATATTAATTTACTTACCTTTCTTTGCTGCATTTTTCCTGCCTGCTTTCCTTTTATCTGCTTTTTATTTTTTTTTTTTTTAGTCTGCTTAGTCAAAAGGGAAAGGGAAGAATTTCTGACCATATTAGAAAGACTTCAGTAACTCTAGGTGAAAATTCATTTCATTATGATTTCCATTTTATAATTATTTCATTAAACCTAAAATATAAAAACCTATAAAAAATTCTCGAATTTAATATTATTCTTCCTTACCTAATTCTTAAACTCTTGTTTAAAAAATTAATTTATGAGATCTTAATGAAGCCTCCTGTATTTTTGATGAATCTTGAGATTTTGCCTTGTAACAAATAAAAAGAAATAATAATGATGCTTAAAAATTTTGCCTGGGAGTACATTCCCGTCCAGAGAGCCCTGCATTTTACCTGGAAGGAGAGGATTTGAGTGCAAGGTCACTTTTTATTCTTCATATCATCACTGTTATGATTTTAGTGTATTAATGGTCTTCGCCATTTGTGAAGTAACTGATCTCTTAAATCAATAAGCATGCTCAGCTGCTTGCCATTAAAATCAATCAGTGCTACCCTTCTATCTGATGTCATACTCAACTGTAAATATTAAGTAAGCTGTCACCTGGTTTTTCATTGTGTTTCACCTTTCTGAAGATAGATTTCTTCTCTAACACTGATATGTAGAAATCTTCTTAATTATTTCTGATATTTCCCTGTGGAATCAGGATCTCTTCAGGAACTGAAATGGCTGTCCACTGTACTGAAAGGCATAATATAAGATAAATGGTTTGCAATTACTGATGTTTTAAAAATTAACATAACTGAAAAAATTGTGACATTATGAAGAAAGACTAGAAAAATACATTTGGATATTACTACACATTGTTTAGATACTAGCCAGTAGAATTACCTTATATCTCCATGGTCGAGTTTGGAAAATATGCAGGTCAATTATACCTAGATAAGACTTATTTTTATTGGGATTCAATTTGGAAAAATCTCATAAATGCACTTTCATGATTTTCTGATTGCTGTGTATATGAGACAAATGAGACAAATTCTACTTCATTTATTTCATGATAAATGCAGAGAAATTAAAATTATTTCAGAGGAATTGATTTTCAACTCTAATGCCCAGAGGAGCTCTTAATTGCTTACACAAAGACGAAAAGAACAAAGATATTAAAATTAGCACATGTGGGACTTAATCCTCTCACTCTGAAAAATGGAAATGCAGATTATAATTGAGATAAAATAGACATGTGAAAGCATGCTTTTCTTGAAGCCAGCAGAATGTGATAGGGCTATTACTCTTGCCAGGGCTTGTGTAGTGGGTAGGATGGCTTGGATTTCAGTGGGGCAAAACCTCATGAAAAGAGAGGTCCATGCTTAGCCTTTCCCACTTCTTGGGTTACATTAGCCAGCTTTAGGATCAATGAGGGTTATGCAGAATTTCTGCTTTATCTTGTCTCTAGGTAGTCTCTTTTCCACAATGTTCCTCTACTGGACTAAATCTGACACAATTCTCCAAACTGAAATTACATTGCTTTGAACACATTCATACTAAAGTATGATTTGCTGCACATGTGCATTTCAGGTTTGAGTCTTGTGGCCAAGCATGTTTTTAAGGAGTTTATATTCTGTGTGAAGCCTTTTATAGGATTCTTACAATTTCTAGTTGCAGCACACTTGATATTTAAATAAGATGTCAGAAAAAATTAGCAAAAATATAGTTAATCCAGTTGTTATCTCCATCTCAATGATATGAGAGGATCTCAAATAAATGAATTTGAATGACATGTAATTGAATTTCATTTAACACTTCAGGGTAGTAAACTGGTATTTCTACACATACATCTCCTCAAAATACTTGACTGTCTTTACAGACTGATTGCAAAATCTTTCTACCATGATCATTATAGAATCATAGAATGGTTTGTGTTGGAAGGAGCCTCAAAGACCATCTAATTCCAACTCCCCTGCCATGGGCAGGGCCACCTTCCACTAGCATAGGTTATTCAAAACCCCATTCTACCTGGCTGTGAACACTTCCAGGAATGGGGCATTCACCACTTCTCTGGGCAACTTCTTCCAATGCTTCACCACACTCACCATAAATAATTTCTTCCTTAAATCTGATGTAAACCCTCCCTTTTTCAGTTTAAGGCCACTACTCCTTGTCTTATCACTACATGCGTTTGAAAAAAGTCCCTCTCCAGCTCTCTTGCAGCCCCCTTTAAGTACTGAAAGGCTGCCATAAGGTCTCCCCAGAGCCTTCTCTTCTCTAGGCTAAACAACCCCAACTCTGATCATCTCTGTACTATACCACGCATTGCAGTTACCTCTGAAATTAAGTAACATTCAAAAAGTGGCTCACTTATAGCTCCAAACTGAAAATAAGTTACATGTCTGACGAAACTTTATTGGAGTCTTATGTCACCTGAATGCAAATGTCCAGCTGGAATTTGTCTACAGGGAATCTTGATGAAATTGCCGTGGGGATTTTTTACTAACCTGTCATTTAGAGTCTCAGCAGATGAACTGAAGTTTCTGAAAAGCACAGCACCCTATTGTACTTTACTAGAGGACTGATACAGTACAGACTTTATGAAGGTAGTGGCATAAAACCAAATCCCTAAAAAGTCTGAAAAAACCACTGTGCTCATGCTATTGGGTTGTGAATTAACTGAAAATTTGAATGGAAAGGAGTTAAAGCTGTCACTTAACTATAACATTTACATTCTCTCCACTGGACGTTTCATTTTGGAATCTTCTAAATATACTCTACCGATGGCAGAAATACAGTCCAAAACTTATACATTGCTAATGTAGTTTTACACTGCTAAGTAGTAGATGATGACTTCTGGCTTTCCTTGAAGCTCATTGGAAACAGTTGCCTGATGTCACAGAAGTTATTCAGGAAATTTTAGCCTGTTTCTTCAATGACAAGCCCTTGCAGAGACTGCAAAACCTTCCATATATTAAAGACATCAATGCCTAATTTTCATTTTAGCATCTACTTGTGATGGTGAAAATATATTCCCTAGCTATCCGACAAGGCTTCCCATTTTACTTCACCTTTCTGTTGCACTAAAAGCTAATCTTGACCAACTCTTTGCCTTGCCCTTTCCCTTTACTCTGATTTTCCCATGAGGATTTCATTTTTCTTTTCAGCCAATTAAAATGAAACAAAAACTGAATTGTCTTTCTGAAATGGCCCTGTGATTTATTAATGTCTTCAACTGGAGCTTCCTAGGCAATTCTATGGCAAATAGTAGTGCTTCCATGCAAAGAGATTGCTGTTTCTAGGGAAACTTTAGATAGATAAGACATCTTCCTTGAATTGTTTCTCTTCAGAGAATAAGGTACATGAAGAAATTCATTGCTTAGGTTGTGTGGTGAGTCATATTAATGACTCCATTTCAGTGAAATCACCCCATAGACTATAACAAATTCCATTTCAGATGTAATTTTAAAAATTATTTCTCATTGAGCCATCTTTAAGTTAGGTTACCACTTGCTCAAAAGCTCAATTCAATACTTTGTAATACAGTTTACTCTATTAATTTCATCAACAGAGATTATCCTTAATGAAAAATGAGTGCTTTTCTCTCAAAGCAGAACATCTAGAATCTTGCCAGGCCTCTCAAGTCTTGAGTGAGTTTGTTTCCAAGCTAAGCTAACACATATAAGAAATACAGTACTCTCAATGTTTATTATTAACCACTCAGCTTTAAAGAATACATGTACAGGATTTTAAGGTATATTACATATTTTTTGCATTTCATGTTTTTCACTTATTATTCATTATTTTTCACTAAAGTGTTTCTCAATCACTCTACTCCAAGGTTTAAGACTATTGGTCCCTGTTTACAAAAAAACCTAAACATTCAAACAAACAAATAAAAAGAGGATAATTTCTTACAAATGTCTCATTTTTTTGCAGTGAGCAGAAAATAAGATACCAAAAGTATTCTAGAATTTCAGCCAAGTGTGCCATATTACTTCCTTGGAGCAAGTTAACTCGTAAATGAGTAACTATGAACTTACAAACATCCTCTTGATTCATGTCTACATCAATGAATGAGATGCTAATTGTTAAAGTGTGTGTTGAGTTTTATTATTAGTGATACGTTCAGGTTTTTTCTGCTTTCGGCTTTATTGTGCTTTCTTGATTTCATATTGCTGGACCCTCGTTCTCAAAACTACTTGCGTACATGTGTTCTATTGATTGTAAAGTAAAAATCCAACATAAGATCAGACCAATCCAGCTGAGAACACTCTCAGACAGCAGCCAGGAGCCAGTGCTTTTGAAAAGACTGTACGCTCAGGCAAGTACAGTGTGGTATCACTTCTCCATTTCTGGCAATAAGAATCAACAAACCAGAGGCTGTATCCAGATCAATAAAATTTAGTAGATCCTATCATTCAAAAGCACCATCGTTTGATAAAACATATTGCACACACATTTCATAATACTTGTTTTAAACGTGCTGCTGGTAATTCGATTGCTGCCTTCCATTATATATATAATCTCCAGAGATATATATATATACACATGCACATGTATATAGATAGATAGATATAGATATAGATATAAGAATGGTCATTCTTCTCTTGATTCTCTGAATATCTATGATACGCTTCTGTCATCTCTTTTCCAAAATGCAAACTCTTCATCTGCCTAGTTTCTGCCTGTGTAAAAACATACTTCTCATCAAGTGTGCTGGTCTTTTATGTCTTTTATTTTCTTCTAATGGTAATGTATTTCTCTTGATACAGGGGATCAGAGCTGCTCACACTGCTCAAGTGAAGTAGGTGTTTAAATACTCTGAGGTTTTGGGCCGTAGCCCATATACACTTACTCATTGTGTATCAAGGCAATGGAGTCAAGAATTTAATGATTTGCAGCAGTTTAAATTTATTAAGAACTTGAAGACAAAGGAGGATCTTATTGAAACCAAAAGCTATCTAGCTATGTCCTGATAAACGCTATATTCACTCAATGCTTTTATATGAATTAAGTCTAACATGTTGACTTGCATGTTTAAAGTTAAGTTGAAAATAAGTGCTTTGTTGGACTGAGTCCCAGAAATCTGCCTCCTTGAAAGAGTCCACAGAGGTTCATCAGCAAAAGTTCACTGCTAGTACAGAAGTTGCCTATATTTTGCAGTGAAACTCTGCTTACTTTGTCCTTGACCTTTCTGCTTCACCATTTGGAAACTTTCCCAAAATATTTTTTTCAGTAATTTCTCAGATAATATTGCCTTAAATATCCTACCACTCTTACCCCTTTTTATTAGAAACTCTAGCTAGTTATAGATGACATCTTACTTTTGCTCTTTCAAGTTTTAAACCATTAGTGCCTTTGTCATTCATTATAGTACTTTAAATAAATATTTTCAACTTTCTGTCTTCTAATTTAGTGTTTAGAATTTAACATGATTTTCCTTCACACATACTTACTTTTACTTCTAGTCTTCCCTTCTTCTTTGTGTATAATACCTTTTTCACTCTCATTGTCTCTTTGGGAACAGTACATTTTTTGAATGTCTGATACCCAGAGTTTTTCAGTCTAATCTTCAGGGTCAGAAATAGTGCAAAGAAGTCACTTGTTCTGGCAGGTTTTACAGCTCACCTGCCTGATAGAGTATAGAGTATTTCTCCCTACAGATCTAACTGATATGTGTTAGGAGAAAACAGGGCCTAACCTAAAGATGTGCTTTCTCATTACTGCTGATACGTTTGAAACTACACAAGGAATAATGCACCTGGTAAATCTAAAGACTAATATAGTTTGCTCTTTCAATGAGATATAGTGAAGTAACAAATCAACTTTTTAGGGTTAGAAGCCTCTTGAGCTTTCTTTTTTTAATCAGATTATTGATTTTCTCGCAACATTCATTGTCTAAAACTTGATCACTGCCACTTTTCACCTTCATTCAATAGGATGTACTGCAGCCTGAATAAAATATCTTGAAGTTCACAGAACTCCAGATAACAATAGAAATCTTAAACTATTTCTTCGTCAGCAAAAAACTGCTCCTGTAAAACAAGGGATGTTGCAAAATATCTGTTGTATTTAAACACTTCATCCTGTAAATACATTCATTAAGATGTTTAGTCACTTTGTGACAGGTATGCAAATGTTACAAAGCATACTTTATCAAGGCTCAAGCTAGCAGTGATGAACAGAGATATTATGGGATGATATGTAAAAGTTCTCATGCATACCATGTTTCCCCTATGAGAGTAGAAAATCTATGTAAAGTAATCAGTATCAACAAAGCCTTCTCTCCTCTGCAGAGCAACACAGAGTTTGAGTCCTGATTCAAGGATTTCATACAAAATACTTTAAAACAATATTACAGAATTTAGTGGCAAAGTAAATATTTTTTAATTAATATCTCTCTCTCTCTCTTTCTCTCTCTGCAATCAGAGCCTCCATAGTTTGGTGCAGTTTTCTATTTTGCCTTTGTTGGCTCTTGATATTTTTCTGATGTCCTGATATTCACCTGAAGCATCTTGTTTACTATCATAAAAACAGAACTACTTCTTTATTAAACCATGAGGATAAAGAAGCCAGCCTGCAAAAGTGTTTCAAGCCCAGTAGTGTACAGCTGGTTTTAGGGGTTTTTTATGGCTATTATTCAGTTCCAAAGTCCCACAGGAAATGCTGCTTTTAGCTTTTCTTTAAGATCAAAAGATGCACCTCAAAATATTTAGAATCAATTTCAACTTAATGAAACAAGGAAAGAAAAACATACGTTCATAAGAAACTCTCCAATCCTGCAGTCACTCTAGGAAGTCCTAGTCCTCCTTTCTGTACACTATGCCTTTTTTGGTAATTTTATTTTCTTCAGATCTGCTTTACCGGATAAAACAGCAATCATAAACAGTGATATGAAGCAGAGGATACTAGGGAGAAGAAAGGGATCTATTTGTCCCTGTGGAAGTCCTACACCAGCAGCTAATTTTCACTTGCAAAAATGAGAATCTCTTCAAGAAAGAAATAAAAAAGAGCCTGAGGCAAAAAGAAGGAACTGTCCTTGTAAAATTTTAAAATATGTATGCAATCAGAGGGAAGTCTGAGATTAAGTGGAAACATGCTATTGATATGCTGCTGTAGATTGGTGCAATCGCTTGGTCTGAAAGCAAGTTATTAGTTAGGCAATGAAATCAGAGGGCTGAGACATTTCCTGGAAATTAATAACTGGTTGGTATGATCCAATGACCATCAAGGCAGTAAAAAGCAAATGCAGATAGTTATCAGCCCTCCAGATATTTCCTACATTAGTGTTACTGCATTGTTCTAAGATGAAAAGAAGAGGAGAAATTATTTTCCTATTGACATTTCTCTTTTTTTTTTTTTTAAACAGTGGATTAAACTTTGTAATAACTCTGAGGTTCTGAAAAAAATATTTCATGTTTCAGATGAAGAAACAAGCATGTTTAAATGTCAGCTAGATTTTGAGGGTTTGTTTTCAGGAAGTCTGATTTTATATATATAAATGGAAACTCTTGAAGATAACATAGAAAGTGTGTGTAAGGATACTAGTACATCCCAAGAGTCCTATTTGTGGTTTGTTTGTTTGTTTTTTTTTTACTTAAAGTTTCAGATTACATAATTCAGTTCTTTCGGGATCTTTTTTTAATTAATTGCTGCTCTAGAAATTAATCAAATGTTACCTATATGACCTTGGAACATCTTAGTCACTATATTGCACCAAAGAGTACAGATGTAGAATGAAAATGAGTTGAATGGATATCATGAGTTAAGATAATTCAGATAAGTACTGACATGTTAGAGCCATTGTAACCGTAAGTTTATAAGGAAAAAATCTTTGGTACATAAAAATAGATATTTGCAGTTCTTTTGGTACATCAGTTGGGCACATTTATTATGAAGCAATGGAGAATCAGTGCATGGTAATGAGATTCCTAGAAGACAGAAAGTGCCAATTTACACAGGGAAAAGAGGAAGATGAAAGGGAGGTGTAGTCTATTGAAAAAAATTCACGTTTTAAAACAAAGAATGTAGAAGAACTGTCAGCCTGCACTGATCAGCTTAGACAGATAGAAATTAATTATATTTTGTTTAAGAAGCTGCCTCTGCAAACTTGGTCAATTTTAAAAAGCACATTAGAAGATTTTTCAAACTGGCTTTCCAATTACCTTGGATGGCAGGCAAAGTGCTTTGAAATGGAATTTGTTTTAAATTGGTAAACGCAACCAATTCTGACTGACAGTATTTTCATAATTCATAATATGGTGTTACTGGTCAAGGTAATTCTAAGAGGTGCACCAAAAGAAGCTTCCTTTTCTTTCAAACACCAGCAAGATGAGGATATCAGGGAAAAACTGCAAAATGTTATTTAAGGCAGACTGGATGAAGTAGAAAAGAGGAAAGGGCTTGCCCAAGAGGAAAACAACTTGGCTTGCAAAATTATATATGAGACCTTCCAAGCAACATTACAGTGTGCCTGGAAAATATACCCCTTCTGACATTAGAAAATGTACCATCCTGAGGTTGTTTATTGGACCTCATGGCATGTGTGACGTCCAGGTAAGTGTAAATCATCTGTCAGAATTGCTAGGCAACAGAGTCCAGTCTCTGGGATGACTGTGCAGGGAATGCTTCCATCGTTTTTTCATTGGCTGACTGGGTTGTCTTTTTTAGCCTGCAGGAAAGCTATATAGGTGACCTTCTAAAATGAAAACAAAATGTTTCTCCTTCAGCCATTTTGTTAATTTTTTCACTGAATTTAATTCTCAGTAGATTTATATTCTCAAAGCTCCATAAATGTAACAACACTGATTCCTTGAAATTCATGGTACTCCCTGAGAGTGGAGTCAATAGAAAAACTCATCAAATACAAGGAAACATGTAGAGAAATTTCCTCAACAAAATTTTAAGAAAACTTACAAGTAACAGAGGAACAGATAGTAGCCGATTTTTTTTACATGACAGATTTTAATTTATATATTTTTATTGAATACATACGGTGTGATTTGTTGCTAAGTTGTGTTGCTATCACTGCCACCTCTTCCTCAGCCAAAAGGGCAATGGTATTTTGTGGGAGGAGGAGATCTATCATATTTGTTGCATTTTTGATGCGTATTCTGCAAACTCTAGCTGCTAGAATAAACCATGTTGTAATATAAATTTCATAAAATTATTTTTTAAGAAGTAAAAAGTTGAAACATAGATCACATCCCAGTATTGCACTCAATTCAGTGGTTGCCAGTATGTTGCAACTTTTTTTCCACTTTGGTGGCAAATAGGCTGTCCACATAAAAAAAAAATAATTGTTAAGGTTAAGGGAGTATAATTAAAATGTTCAAACCTGATGTCATAAACCATATTAATTCACAATTGCTTTCTTAGGCAAAACAAAGCACCTCTCCAGCTGGCATTTATCAACACTAATTTTTCCTCATTGTTAACAAGTGTGCAATTACTACATAATTGAAGGCAAGAGTGCATTAAAAAAAAACCCAGAAAACATATATTACGTATTTTTGGTGATCCTTTGACAAAAAAGATCAAGAACACCTTGTAAGAATGCTCCTTCTTTCATTCTCTGAAGAAATATCATCTACCATGTAGACTTTATGCTTAACTTGGGTTGTAAAGAAAGCAGTGTCTGTGGTGATACTGCTAGTTTTGCTTTGTTCTTCCATACACTGATAAATAACTACTACCCATTCAAGGAGACATTGTAGCAGGAAGAAATAGAGCACCATCACTCACCTCAAGCTTTCAGAAATCACCAGTAAGTTTCCAAACTTTTGGGAATTGCAGAATTTTATAAAAACAATTAAATGGTTTTAGGCATATATGCAATAAAAATTCTCAGAAGTTGTAAGTTTTAGGTAACCTACACAATATTTATTCTACTTGGTATTTGCCCATTACCTCTTGGACTCCACTAACTCTTTCTTGTTTTCTAGAGAAAGCAATATAACTTTTGCACACTTCTCCTCTTACAGACGTGCCTATATCTAGCAGTTACTTGCAGTTTCCTTTCAGATATGCTTTCACTTGGGCACTCTGTTTTATATTTTGCTTGCCCTTGCCCTCAGCTCCCTATATTTGTCATACATTGCACTTTCTGACTTTATCCCTGAAGTGGGCAACTTCATAACAGAGTCTAATGTTTACACCAACCTCTTCATGTGTGATTCTCAGTAGTAAAGTACCCTTATTTCATTTCTTGAAACAATCAGATTTTAATTAATATATTCACTGAAATTGAGTATGGAAATATGGAAGAATATCTGGTGACAAAAGAATAGTCAGATTTAACAGGCCTTATTTCATGCCTTCTAAGTATAATACAAGGAAAATGCAACCATTCTTTCCCATGTCTTTGTCTTCTAATAATGCCTTACAATATTAACTGTAGTTATATTATCAACACTGATTTATGTGTATAACTTAATGTTATATAGC
This sequence comes from Eulacestoma nigropectus, assembly GCA_013397775.1. Taxonomy (NCBI): domain Eukaryota; kingdom Metazoa; phylum Chordata; class Aves; order Passeriformes; genus Eulacestoma; species Eulacestoma nigropectus. The sequence continues at coordinate 1,704,255 of VZTE01002170.1, forward strand.
AAAAAGTACAACTAACTACACACATTACAACTAAATACACCCATTTATGCAGTTCACTAAATCTTTAAGTATAGGGAAATCTAGATTTCAGTCTTGTCCAAGATAATCTATAGATTCTTCCACAATGAGATAAAACAAGCCCCATCATTTGTTGATTTTGTGACTTTTGCAAGGTGGCAACTAATGCCAAGTGAGAATTGAAACTAGTGAGAGTTACTCAACCTCAGTTTTTCCGCAGTACTCCAGGAGTTAACACAAAAATAATGGGTCCTCTTTTCTCTCAACAACAGCTAGCAAATTTTTCAAATTTCACAAAAAGAATATAATGAGCATCTATAGTTTATAATGGGACTTACCATGACTGTCCAGTCAGCAAGTGCCACCAAATATACTAAGAAAAAAGCCCCAAGAATAATTACCAGTGAGATAGTTCATACTTATATACAGTTGTCTTTGCAGCTAACAAAGGAAATTTAAGAAATGTATCACACTGAATGTAATATAATAAATATTTATTTTCATTCAGCCTAGGTAGAATTTTTCTAAATAAAAATTCTAAAAAAATAGTTACAGAAATTTACCTTAGAAAAATTTGAAAACACAAAAATGTTTTAATAAGTAAAGATGAATGCTCATTAAAAGAGTAATTCATAATACTAATTACAAGTTCAGAGCTAAGTAAATAAATCACTTTTTGACAAGCAAACCAGGTTTAGATTTTCATCTTTCCACATTTAAACAGAATTACTTTACATTTATACAGTCAATTAAAGGGAGTTTTTGGATCTAGGGATTAGCAATCATGACTTTACCTAAAGGACATCAGTATATTCCTCTAATATGCCTGTTTTATTGTGCTTTGCAGGTACAAGGATGTGTCAGTATTCCAATAAAAACTGAAATTGGCACTTCTTTTTGTCCTGTTCTTATTTCAGCTAGTAATATTTGCTCTTTGGAAGGCAGCATAGCCTCATTAATAAAGAACCAGGCCAATCACTGACCAGAATCTTGATCAATAATTTCATTTCTCCTATCATCTTCAAGTATGCAAGATGATGAAATGCATATTTGTACTGCATTACTAGTACAAGCATCAAAGATTATTAGAAATTCCATGTGCAGTATTAGAAACAATTATGCTGTCCTGTACCTTATATAGCTGTCTAATATAAAACGACTTGGGAACTTATCTGGAAACTAAAAGTCTTCCAAATCAGGTCTCTCTTTACTACAGTCCTTTCATTTACAGAAATACCTCAAACTTTCTCCTTCTTACTGAACACTATAAGAAGCAGCAATAACTTAGGTGCTTTCTTACAGTTTCTAAGAGAAACTCATACCTCCCTCTTGGGCTTTCTAAGACTTTTTGATTTCTTTCTCAGGTAGGCAAAAGTTGCAATTAATCACTTTCCCAATTTCTGCACTTACAGTTGCTCCAGAGTAAAGCCTCCCAGTTGGTATCTATTGGTTCCTTACTCTTTAGACATTCAGGGAGAGGCTTCTGTCGTCTCCCTGTCCTGCTTCATAAAGCTGTACTGACCTTAGTTGTAGCAGCCCCACCATTGGAAACATTCAAGGTCAAGCTGGACCACGGTCTAAGCAACATGATTGAAGACATCCCTGCTCATTGCAAGTGGGTTGGGCTAGACAACCTTTAAAGGTCCCTTCTAACCCAAAAAATCCTATGATTCCATGATAAACACAGTTGCTTTTACTTTTTTCAGTGACGTTTGTCATGGTTTTTATATCAAAGACAAACTTCATGACCACTATTAAAACCATCTCCCACAGCTATAACACTCTTTCTGCTCTATATTGCAAAAAATACTAAACGTTTAACTAAGATTAGAAACCCTAATGCATTGCTGTCATCAGACAGGCTAATGTAACCTAAGAAAGTGGGCATAAGGAAATGATGGACACAAACAACAGCACACTTCCTTGGGTTTGGGAACAAGAGCCTGTTCTGGTGGCTACTGAAAATTGCAACTGCTTCTGAAGCCCAGAATCCAGTTTCGGGAAGGGCCAGGAGAGTGTTTATATTGTTTTTTAAAGTGCCTTACAAATGAAGATTCAGTGACATCAATCTAATCACCTCACCAAAATAAATAGTTGAAAGTGTGACTTGACCAGTCTTTATCTATAAAAAGAAATCTACATGGGAAGTAGAAATTTAACATGAGTGCACATGAACATGTTAAACAGGTATAAGACCAGTAAACATGTCTAATTTTAACTTAAATTCTAGCTCATAAGAAATTACATCTAACCAGAGTAGTTACCCACAGGAATTGTTTCCAAATGCCTAAGAGGAGTCCTTATCGCAGTAAATATTTTAGCCATGGTAAGATGTTTTTCTATATATTTCATCCTAATTTATGTAGTAATTAATTCAGGAAAGTCCTAAATTTCATATTATGCAGGAGGAAAAATCAGATGATCTTAATATCTCTCTCTGGCTTTCAGAATACATTATCTAATTAACAGTTATCCTGAAGTGGTGAAGAGTCTAAACACTTGTTTCCCTTAACAGCAGTTATACTAATTTCCCTTTTGAGTGCACATTTGGTTTTTCAAGTAGTTTTCATTACAAGCATAGATATCTAAAATGCACACTAGGGTTGATCTGTCCTCACGCTTGGAGGTTTAGTTTGAGATTGCACAAGCCTAAGCAAAGCAATTACTTGCTTCTTCTACAACAGATATAATGACAACAGCAATTATAGCAGCTGCTTGGTGTATTTCAGAAAAAGCCAAAGAAGTTAGATGCATTAAAAAATAAATAACCTTTTCTGATGCTAACATTTTCTCCTTTAACACAAACATTACTCCAAGACATGTTTCACCTTTCCTAAATGAGTCGTCTTTGTTTTCATGAAATCATTCTTGTCTTGGTAGCCTCAGACTTGAAAGAAAGTCACATACAACAAAGCTATGAGACAGCTTTTTTCATTTTATTATTTATACTCTGATCATTTTAATGACCTAGTTTAGTCTAAATTGATTTCAACATATTTTTCTGATTGCTGGGCAGCATGATGTTCTCCAAAGACTTCAGCCAGTTCAGGGGCGTACCTGCTCTACCACGGAGAAATCTCTGATGTTCTCTTCTGTTTCTCATTTCTCACCCTCTTTCTAGTTCTTTCTCCCTTTTCTTATATTTCAGTTTCAGTTTCAATTTCAATTTCTCTCTTGCTTTCTCTCCTTTTCTTTCTCTCCGTGTGCCCTGATTCCCTCCCCCTTTGTATTTTCTGCCATTTAAAAATAGGTTTTCACAGAGGCGCCACAGACTCTGGCCCAGCTTTGTTTTGGGGCGGGTCTGCTGCTGAGCTGTCTGGAATTGGCTGTCCAGCCCTGCTGGCAGCCCCCACTCCCACTACCAGAACACCTCATCACATATTAGGGAAGGGAAGGGAAGGGAAGGGAAGGGGAGGGAAGGG
>VZTE01002170.1:1707759-1803405 GCA_013397775.1 Eulacestoma nigropectus
GGAGGGGAGGGGAGGGGAGGGGAGGAAGTTAATTGTAACAGAGACAGAAAAAGAGCAAACCCTGTAAAATTCTGTGTAAAGTTGGAACAGAAGATATTTTTCTTGTTCTGAGGCATTCACTCTTTTAAAGGTTCAGTAGCCTTATAGGGAGTTATACTACTGGACAAGCTTGGTACATTGCAGATTCTTGAAAAGTAACTGATTCTCTGATAATGAAATCCTATTTCAAATTTCCAGAAATTAAGAAACACTGAAAAACAGCATTCTGCAGGGAAGGCTACAATTCTATATTTTCAATTGATTTAAGTAAGCTCTAAAAAAGTAATAATTTGCCACATGTATTCAATATACAGGAAATGCTGAACTGTAACTGTAAGCAAGCTCCTGCATGTTTAATTCCAGTTGCAAATATTTAAACAAATTATGAAAATCTTTCCAAAAAAGATTTTTTATAGTTACACACATTGATGTCTTTCAAAGTACTTACATTTCAGGAATTAATACAACTGAACAGAATCAGCTGTTTTTCCATAACATTAAGTAAAGGACAATTGTATTAACTCTATTTTATATAAAAATTTCAGCAAAGGAAAAAACTTCCTTTGCATTAGGCAGAAGCATCCAGACCTGCTTTCTTTTTATTAATAAAATTATAAAAAAAATTACCAGTATTTTTAAGCAATAATTGATATTTTTGACAATTGATATTGATTTGGGTAAATTTGTTTCTTCTAAGGTCAGTGGTGATAAATTACTCAATTTCTGCATGATGTGGCTCAGTACTTTGAATTAAAGGATTGTAATTATCAATGGTTATTTTGTAAGCTGTTACTGCATTTGATAGAATGATTGTGTAACATTTTTCCTTTAAAATTTCTTAAATTAAATTACATTGAAAACAGAAAACAATTATATAAACTAAAAGCGCAGACTTTTCTCGTATGATTACGCAGCTTCCCCTCCATCTCCCTTTAAGGCAGTTATTCTAAAGAATAGGTTTGCCTGTTTGTATCCTATGAAATAATTCTTCTAGTTTCTCTAATATGGACAAAGATATAGATTAGATTTATCATCCCTCATGATCTTTGTCAAGACATTAGGTCTCAGTGAATGGTGACATTACTGTGAATGAAGTAATAGAAACTAGTTATCAGATCAAATTCAAATGGTCCAAACCATTGTATTTTTCTCAGATTTTACAGTAAGCCTAGTCCAAGCGTGAGATTGCTGATATGCCACAGGATAATACAGATTCATCTGATTCCATTTCTTATCCCCAGTTAAGAAAGTATGAGATAATGGAAGATATGCAATAAAGCAGCACTATTTGGCTCATGATTACACACCATTGTAGAGAAAAGGATGGTAATAGAGCAGTAGAGTACACTCCTTTCTCACTTGTGGTTCAGATGTCTTTTTAAAAAAGAAACCAAGTTTGTTTTCACTGTCTGTCAAGCAGAAGAGTAAAACTTTGTGTTTATGTTTGTGGAGTGTTCAAAATAATCATATTCATGAGGAAATGTTTCCATTCCAACGTTTTGTTGAGTATCTCTTTCTGGGAAAACAATGAACACCACGAAGCAACTTCTGTTCTTTTTAGTTTTGTGGGTTTTTTTAATCCAGGCTGCACTTAGAAAAGTGAAAGTTATTACAACATCAAAAATTAAAAGGAAAGTCTATATATCTGTAGCAATCTAATACAATCGAAGAAAACTGGTTTTCTAAGAGCCATGAGAAGATATCCAGGCAGGAATTTTTCTAGGCAAAGCAGTGCATAACAATAAACTTACAAAATATTTTTTATCTGAAACTATGGTAGAAAAGTATCACAGAATCAGAGAATATTTAGGGTTAGAAGGGACCTCTGGAGACCATCTAGTCCAACCCCCCTGACAAGGCAGGGTCACTTACATCAGATTACACAGGAATGCATTCAGGTGAGTTTTGAAAGTCTCCAGAGAGGGAGACTCCACCATCTCCCTGGTCAGCCTGTTCCAGTGCTCTGCCACTCTCAGTGTAAAGTTATTCCTCATGTTGAGGTGAAACCTCTTGTGTTTTCTTTATGGCCTGTGCTCTTCTTCCTGTTGCTGAACACCTCCAAAAAGAGTCTGGCACCTTGGCATCCACCTTTGAGACAGTTATAAGCATTAATGAGATATTTTTTGATTTATAATGTCTTTATGGTTTAAATGCTTTATGATATACGAAGAAGGGCTACACAAATTTATTTCCTCCTGTAATATTTGCTGGTTTTACCTTCCGAAATGGATCAAAGGAATGCTGTCTAGTCCTTCCTGTCTCACAGAGGTCAAAGGAAGAAGTGAAGGCTCCTTTAGAAATAATGATACCTGGACTGAATTCCATGGGACTAGCTTTTTTTCCCAGCCGTTTTCGTGCAAAATGTTTGCCCTCCAAATTTCATTGGTGGAAAATACAGTGTAAAGAGGTAGGATGGGAAAACAGATTCTGAAGTGATTTTCTTACTTTTCCTGAGTATAAATTATGAAAAAAATGCTTTTTATGCAGAGCTATAAAAGCAAGATTAAAATTATTTATTGAAAGTCTTATAAAATGTGTTCTTTCTGCATGCAATGGCTTGCTCGTTTACTCAGTGTTCTTCTGGCAGTCTGATAGAAAGTACATTGCAGCCAATGAGATGTTTTTTCACAAGTTTCAAATGATACTCCAGAAAAAACTTCTAGAAAACACAGTGAAAATATAAAATAGATATAAAACATATGTACCTAGAGAGAGAACAAGAAACACTAGTCATCATTTTTATCAACAGCACTACGCAGCTGTTGTTTTAATGTAGAAGATTGATTTTAAAGAAGCAGTAAATTAGCCCAGCCCTCATAAGTGTTCAGTATTTTATCCCTGATACAACTTTGCTGAGATAAACATCAGACAGCATACAGAGTTGTGTCTATGACATTTTTGAACTTTATTTTCAGTGTTAAGAATGTGATCATAAGAATTCAGCTACTGTTAGATGTAATCTTTCTTTTTGGAAGGTTACTTTTATGAAGGTTGAGTCTGATTCTATAATCCTTGAGTGTGATAACAGGGCTTCGTTGCTGAAGGACAAGGAGTGAGTAAATGTTGCAGTGCACAACTGAAGTATGTATGTTATGGTTTTTCTAAACAGATATAAATCATACACTGAAGTGTCACCAAATGAGTAACACACATGCTTTTCATATCCAGTCAAACTTTAAGAGAATGAAATATGCTTGCTAGTATCAACTCGCCCCAGTAGACAGTAATCCACATCACAAGAAACGCTTAATTGAGTCCATTTGGCAGTTGCTGCTCAACAGGGGCCTTGTAATGAAATAACATGTAATAACATGCCTCTCATCCCTAGAGAGAGTGTCCCTGGAGGTCAAGGTTGAGGTCATTTCAAGGGCAAGGTCAGGTAGCTTATGTTTTAGCTGCTATTGCCACATTGAATTACATCTTTTTTTTTTTTTTTAATGGAGAAAATTAATTTTTTAGACTTTATTCTAGCTTTTAACTGTCAAACACATTTTATATGTCTCCTTGCAAAATCTCTGTAATATTAGAAAATATTATCACTCCAAATTAATGTTTCATACATATTATTTACTAAACTAATCTTAATGGATGAGTCTATGATTTTTAGTAAATTACTACACAAAATATTTTTCCACTTAGCGAAGAGTATTGTTACAAACCAAGACATGACAGTACATAGACGATGCTAAATACTTTACAAGAATTGCTGAGCAACTGAGGAGACACAAAGAAATGATAGTGAAAGAAAATGAACTTTACATTTCCACTCTATGATACTACTGTGTAATAATAAAATATTCTTGTAAAAATATTATTAGTGAGGTAAAAGTGTTTTATTATTGGCTTTAATAAAACCAAGTTGAAATAAATCAACAAATGATCAACAATGACAAGTTAAAGAAGGACCATATCATTATTTTTCTTTAATATAAATTTTCTTAAAATCAGAGTTTATAGTAAAGGACTCAATTCATGATCTCTTACTGAGCTACTTAGAAAAGTTATGCCTTGATTACCTGACTTGTGGGCTAGGGAAGAGTAGACAAGGAAAGTATAACTTTTGGTTTAATAGTTTTGTCAATAGGTAGGCAAAGAATTAAAATTCTCATCTCCACTTCTGAATTGTTTTTTGTTTTTTTTTGTTTAATCCAATCACGTAATAACGTAGAGCCTGTACACATTACCAGAGACCTTGATCTAGAAGTCTGGCCTTTTCCCAGATTACCCTTAAGCACAAGGAAAGAGTCAAGCTACCTTCTGGGTCCTGTGTTACTGGCTGACCAAAACCACCAGACTGCATTATAGAAATATGGAAATACATAAGATTTCCTACTGTTCATTTTGAAATGTTATAATAGAGAACTAAACACCTCACCTATGTGAATTTGATTTTCTGATGGAGTCCTTATCTTTCCAATGCGTGCTGACAGGAAAGTAACTAAATTCAGGCAGCCTTCAGCTTTTCAGGATCCTCTTTTTCTTTCTCTTCATTGACTGTAGAGAGCTTTGGCAGCTCCGTAAGGTGATCTGGATTTTCTGCCACTCTGAAAATGGGCATCTAAATTAGCAGTGAAGATATGCCTCAAGTAGGCATTTCCAGTGAGCAGACTGCCTTCTACCCTTACTTTCCAGGCACAATATTCTAGTTCTAACAGATCTCCCAAAATTAATTACTTATTTTTAACACATAGCAGGGAGCTGATTTTATTAACCTCTAAACGAACTCAGACAGTGCAGCCGGAAGCCTTGAATACTTCATCAGATTGCCTTGTTTGTTTGCAAAGCAAGCATCTGCACTCTGCTTCTCTGTCAGCAAAGATTTCAGAATGAAATTATTTTATGGCAAATGCAAGGAACAGTATATGTGTACACCAGCTGACTGAATGTGACAAGATTTTGGTAAGCAACAATGATAGTTCATTCAAGGAGAACTTCTCAAGGAAACTACACAGAGAAGGACCAGCAGTTATTTTCAGAAGGTGAAAACTGTTGGTAGCATGAACAAATAGATCCAGGCTTTGGTTTTGATATGGCAAAATAAAATAACTTAGCAAGGAGTTCTCCCTTTTTTCAGAATGTAATAATATTGTAAATGGTTCAGATCATATTGTACATGATTTAGAAGAGCAGATCTAAATAAGAAGAGCTCTTTATAGAAAAATGAATTTAGGTTAAAATTTAGTGCATCTGAACAGAAATGAAAAAGAGAGCAAATATGTACTGGGCTGTCAATAAGACACCTGGACTACATCGAATGCTTTTTCTTGTGTTATAAGCATTCAAGATGAATGCAAGGAGAAACATTATTTTTCAAAGGCATTTGGGAAGATCAATCTCTAAAAAAATACCATCCTCACCCTCAACAGACATTTTGAAAATACAGTTTCTTCTTCACCATTTGGGTTGCAGAACTGTGTGGATTTAAGTGGCCAGCAAGGTTAGGGTTAATAGCAGAGAACATCACAGTTGCCTCCATTTAAGTAAAAATGTGTAACCATAGCCTAATTCTACCTTAGGATATAACTCTGGTTACATCTCAATTTATAGAAATAATTAGATCAAATTAGATCATGGAAAGTTTAATTAACCAGGCATAGTTTTGAATTAAAGTCCATTTTCTATGGAAATTGGAAAAGGCCTAAGTAATTCAGTACTCATTATACCATGATTTAGCATCAAGCATCATGGGGGCTGTAAGTCAAAGTATATGAGAAAAAGCAAAGAAGATGTCAACTCTCCTAGATTTTAGACAGTATTTGGATGTCCTGTCTCTCTTCTAGAAAAAAAATAAACAGGTTTTGAATGCTCAAGGGACTTTAGCAGGCCAGCTTTGAACAGAAAAAATTTCATTTTGACCATTAACTAGACTCAAAACTTCATGTCATGGTTCTTTGACGTGCCTCCACCGTAAAAAATGTTAAATGTAATTTTTGCTTTTTTATATTTTTGAAATATGCACATAATCTACTACTAGTATGAAAGGGACCATTATGAAATATTTCACCCAGTGCAACAGTGTCTAATTATAATTAATTCTATTAACATTCATTATGATAAATTAATTTGTATTAATGTGGATGTAATCTCATTATTTGATCAGAATTTGGAACTAATTAGTTTCCACCTAATATAAAGAGTTATTTATTATACAAAGAGCCTCCTTTACTTTGTAGGTTACTCTTGAATATAATTTACCACACTGTGTATCATAGAATCTGTAAACTAGCAGAAGAATCATCTGTGATACACTTCCTGATCCAGCACTACCTCAATTATGCAAGTTCCAGTACTCTGTAAGGCTCTGGGCTCCCTTACTGCTGAGTCTGAGTAGACTTTTCACAGGGGATCAATTCAATACTAGTAACAAGGGTAAAATAAATGGGTTTTTTTTCTCTTGCCCAAAATATTTTTTTGTTCAGCCAGAAAACCTGGAGATGTTATACATATATTTTAAATCTCTAGGTGTGGTGTTTCCATCAAAGATTTTTCATTGATCTACGTGTGTTTAGGAGACTGATTTTAATGGAACCATGCACATTAAAGATGTTAAGGATGAGGTTTTGTAATGTGTTTATGAAAACATGTTGTATAGGATGAGGGGCAGACTTTACCACTTTGGCTTTTGTTCAGCAATGCTCTAGGAATCAAAGAATTTCACTGAAATCAATAGGACCGATTACAGACGAAGGCACAGCTCACCATGAGTAAGAGTCTGACTACTAGGAATGTAATACTGAGATTGCTTTCATTTTAATGACTGAGAAACTCTAAAACATCCATCCATGCTTTCGGGTGAAATGAGTAATGCCCACTAAAGTTACAAGATTTATGAAGGGTGTCCAATTCAATTTCATTACAAAAAAAATTAAAAATTGGTTCTCTGCCTTTTGCAGTAATTTACTAAAATGAAAACCACATGCAGGGAACAGTGTTTTTCTAAATTGATGCTGCTACTGAGAAAAAAAAAATCTTTAAATAAGAAGTGTTATTTATTATTTGTGCATCATGTTTATAGAACCAATTAGCAGAATTTGCCTTCATGATACTTGCTAGGGATTGTTTTAAGAAAGTTCTATCCAGTACTTCATAAATGAATCAGCTTTTTTGATCCTTCAGACACATAAGTGACCCTAGATAATTGTGCTAAAAATTCTCTAACTCAAGTCTTGTATCAGCCTTAGATATTCTCCGTATCTAGAATGAGATGTCAGCTCCTTTCCCGGGACAAATCTTAGTGCTCAGCTAATACCTGAGAGATAACACATTGAAAAGCTATATTGCAGAATTGCTGGATTGACCATGATATGACACTGCTCTTATAGCTTCATGTATGTGAAGTGTGAAAAGTCCTTCCCAAATTTCTGACTGTTTCAAAATTAAATTAAAGCTGTATGTTCCCATCTCTACCCTAAATTGAGCAATCTGATGTGTAGTTAACCCAAAATGCACATCTACAATTGAGTTCAAAATGTGGCTCTTTACTTCCTAGGTTATTGAAATTTGAAGGTGTAATTCAGGTGGCACATTAAAACAACTGAAAAGTTTATATCTAGCAGACATATAATAGATCATACATATGCTAGATCTATACCACAAGTAGTGGTAAAAATATTTAACTAATAAATTATTCAGTGAGGCTTTTATCCACCTTTTCCTACTTAAAAATTAAAAAAATAAAAGAGGTACACGGATCTGCTTTCTGAACACTTTTTCTGGTTACATGTCCCCAGAGCTCACAGAAAAGTGGAGTAATTTTCCAAAACACATAGACTTTTCTTTTTTTCAGCATAGGAGATTGTATTTACAATGATCTAATAATATTGCCTCAAATGTCAATGATAAATCTGTCTTTAACATAAAAACTGAACATACAGTAACAGTAACCCTGACTAAGATAGATTTTTAACTGCACTTGGCATATTTAAATTTCCTCTTTCATTTAGAATAAATGCATCTTGGAATTTTTATTCCAGTGTCTACTATTTTGTGATTATATACAGATTAAATTCTGATCTTTATTGTTTCAACAAATTATCCCCAATAAATTGATTGATGAGTTTAACCCAATATCACTTTCATTTTTGTTATTCACTCCTTACTCATTTATCAAAATAGTCTGAAGATCATACCAGCCAAATCATCAAGTCAAAGAGATTTCCCTCAGTGTGATTTGAAGCTACCTATAGGCACTTATCTTAAGTTTCAAGAAGTGTTCTTCATATTTGCCCGGCACTATCACCTGAAAAATCTTTTGTAAACTTTTCTTGATAAAAAGATACCCTGGAATATTTTGCACATTTTGAAAAAAACATTTAGTACAAGGACACAAATTTTCTGATGAGCTGGAATAGAACAATTTAACAAATGTTTCTATACTACATTGTCTAAAGTGAATAGGTCTTTAGAGGCCCAGTGCAAGGCCATGTTTTAGAATGGCGTTTATCTGATTCTTTGAAATACCTGGTAGGTTGTGAATGGGTTTAAACCCCTCAGCCATTCCCAGGACTTTTCAGCACGTCTGCGTTTTTGATCTCAATGGGTACAACTGCAGTTATGACCACAGACACACATCTCAACAGAAGGGCCTCACTAAATTCCACCGTGCCAAAAAGAAGCACATGCATGGTCCCTTGGAAATGGTTTAAACTGATCCTGAATAACGCAAAATTGGTTGGTTTGTACCAAAACTTTCCATCTACCTAAACATTCACAGATTATATGCACCAAAAGGTAGAAACTATCTAAAACCTTTTCATTCATTGAATTAAACACTTTTTTATTTACATGACATATGTGATATTAGACAAATGTCCAAGGCTTAGCTTCATAGAATTTAAATGCATGAGTTGTAACCCACAGAAAGAAAAATTCTTCCATCCTGGATTTGACTCTAAAAATTGAAGAAGTAATTTCAGAAACAGCTAAGGGTGCTAGGGAGAGAATTTCTATTGTATTTCAGTGGGATTTGTGTCCATAACCTCTTTAGCCTCATTTAAAATCTCAGTCAAAGATTAATCTCAGAATGAAATGTATCTTGTGCATACCTGGCTAGCGCAAGACCTCTTCTGGAATGAAAGTTGAGCTCTCTTGTACATCAGGCTTAGACCTATCTGTATGGAAGAAGTCAAAATACGTGCAAGATGCTAAACTACAACATATCACTCATTAATTAAAAAACCTATAAAAACAATGCTTTATAGACTGGAAAACAGAAGCAATTTCATTGTAAGTGTTTGGGGACATTTTTATAGATTACAATCTACCTTCATGCATACAATAGAGACCTAAGTAATTGTAATTTTTATTTGATTTTCCTATTATTATTTTATTTCATAATTAAAACTAAGGTACTAGAAAAACTCAGACCTGAATTTTGAAATTCAGGAAACTACTTCACACAGTGATTGCCCTATAATTTAATGTTCGGTGCCATTGAGAGTGGATTAGCCAGAGCTGCCAGCCTGAGCTGTTTTAAACAAATGGAAAATCATTAACAGTAATCTTTTGAATCTTTGTGCACAGGACAGTTACTGCTGGAAGGAAACAAGACCAGAAGAGGACCTGTAGACATCTGAGTAAGCAGACACTGCTAGATTAATGACTGGCATTGTCAGAACTGAGTGATGGGGAACTGCAGCGGTTTCATAGGCTCACCCCTACTAGTGGGTGTTGCCATGGGTACCAGCTCAGAGGTGTCACATTAAAAAGAAGGGGGAAAAGGGAGAGACAGATGAACAGCAAAAGGGAATAAAGGATATGCACACCATAACAATATAAATATATACACAACAAAAATGGGGTTTGTTATGATATAGTAGAATATGAAAAAAAGAAGGAAAAACCAAGAATGGTTGAATTCTCAATAAAACCCTCTGAATAGCATGACTTAATTTATATATCTATGATTGCACATTCTTATTTATTGTTTAAAGTCCAGGCAATGATAGAAAAGACACTTAGTAATCACACATTATCTGACAATAGAAAAGAGTTATTTGTGCATGCAATCACTATTCAAAAATTTATTATTATTTAGGGCAACATGCAATCTATAAAAAATAAACTTAATAAATTATTGTCATTTAAAATCACAATTAGGTCCCAATTCAGCAAGTGACATCAACATCCCTAACCATCCCCAGCATGAGCAGTCATCCTTTAAATCAGATGGACTGCTTAAACACTTGGTGATTTGTGTCTTATCAAAAGCAATCTTCTGATGTAGCACAGGAACTGTTTTTAATAACCTAGCCAGGGGGTGAATACCAAGCATAAGGCATGAGACAACTTTGGCTAAAATGAATGGTCACAAGATACAGAAGAAAAGGAAAAAAATCCCAGCAAAAACCCCCACACAAATAAACAACCCCTCACTCTCAAGGCACTTTGAGCAAATGTTTCCCAAAGGGCAGATACTATTTTTGTCACTTTAATGTTTACTTGTTTGGCTTGTGTTTCAGTCAGATAGGTATATGTGAAGTCTTTATTCCTTCAGATCTGCTGAAAGTTTGCATAACCTCCATGTTCAGTGAAATAATTGTGGTGGTTTTTATATCAGGAAGCTTCAGTATGTGAGAAAACTTCATTTACAGCTGCTGAGAAATAAATGGATGTCAATGAGTACATTAAGTAAAGAGTATATTAATGCTATGATTATTACGTTTCATAATACAATATATAGAAAGTTGTGCAAATTCTGTTTTGACTAACTTCTGTAGCATTAAAATTTAATTAACCAAAAAAAGTGAACATAGAGAAGATTTGGTGTGATGGGAAATAAGGTAGTTTAGTCCCAATATCTAGTGAGTTTGCCTATCTGTTTCTCATGAATTAACAATTTCTGCAATGTTCTGGCAAAAGCAAATTGTTTTAAAATAATATTTGCATTATATATTTTAAATATTTTATTTTTATGTATTTCTTAAATATGTTTAAATTTGGCTGTGTTTTTAAGAAGTAAGCTGATCTTTAATTTTTATCTTTAACTGAAAAGCTTCATTGGATGAAACTCGCTATGAATAGATTCTGAAAACCTTCCATACTTAAAAATTCTGAGTAGGTTATGTGCTACATTACACTTTTCAGAAAACACAATGTGTCTTTTAACTATCTGACCCTACAAACAATCTTTCAGTTAAACCTTGTAAAAAGAGGGGAATGGAAGTCAAAAAAAAATTGTGTGGTGAGTAAGACAGCATGTAAGTGATGCAGCTGTGTGTTGCCAGCTGCTTCCCTCTTCCTTTGGACATATCCCAGCAAATGTCTGAGGTTTCAGATAAACAAGTACTTACATTAAATGTTACGCTACACTACTAAGTATAAATGCACTTTATGCTAATTATGAAATTGTTTTGGGTGGGAAGTTTCTCATTTTGTTGAGGATACTAAATATGTATCTGGAATTTACTCAGGAGGGAGTTCCCTTATACTCGTATAAAGCATTATAACCCACAGAAGCAATGCCACTAAAAAAATTGAGTCTGATATGATAAGTAATGTTATCAAACCAGACAGATTCAAGGGAAATTATTTGGCACAATGGGTGTCCCAAAGTTCATTTTCAGTATACTGGGTCAAGTTCTGACCGAATTGATGATGGTTAAACCTTACTATTATTTGATTGCTCTTGAATGATATCTCTGAGATAGTTTACTGTCCTTTAGCTCCTAGTAAGTGTAATACAAAGCCATTAATCTCTGGCCTTCAAAATCAAACTCTTGACTACAGTAAAATCAAATACAATATTCATTAACACTAAACTAGTCTTCTGTCTGAAGTAGTATTTCTTATTAGACAAACACTGAAGTGTATCAAACCAACTTTATGTGAACATCAATAAATTCTACTGCGCAGACTTATGTGGAAATTATTCTTGTGATGTCTGCATTATTGTATTTTACGAATCAAAATGTGACTTCTGTCTTCAGGGCTTTCAAATTTACTTTTCATGAAAATTAAAATCCCATTCTCAAAAAGAAGCATACACACTGCACAGAAACCAATAATGAAAATATGGTATGAACAAAGGTGAATAAAGAAACATTTTGGCATCCAAAGAAACCTACATATTTGAAGAAGAAACTTGACCTTTTAGTTATCTCTTCATTTTTCAAAAATATTAAATTGAAATTTGGTATATTGCAAATAACTAATAAGATTAATACCTTAAATTCATAACTAAAAGTCTGATTTATACTAATTCACGAGCTAATGTACCATTACTTGTTGTGGAGTATACTAAGCTATATTATATGCAGAAATGCCTAGACATGTAAGTGGATTACTCAGCAAGTACAGGTAACAGCTTTCTGTGACAGAATGTTTAACTTCAGTAGTCACAAGAACAAACAAAATTGTTTCCGAAAAATATTTTTTTAATTATAGATTATAAGGCCTTGGATAGCATCTATTTTCCACAAATGGGGTCATGTCTACCCTAAATCTTTTATCAGATAATCAAAACGTTTTCCCTTTTTTTTTTTTTTTTTTTTTTAAAGTAGAGACATTTATTCATGCTTGAGCAAAACCACTTTGCTAAACAGCCTGAATTAGTCCTTCTCTGAAAAACCATCTGCACCTTTAGGATCACATGGTATTTTCAACAATCACAGTAAAATGAGGATGATAACAGACAAATCCCTCCGGCTACTGCATCTTTTCGTTCTCCTCCCTCCTAAACACAGAGACCATATGATGGAACACACAGAACCATAAATTACTGTAGTGCACAGTTCCTACTTAATAATGACATCCCATAAGTTAGCAAAAAAATCTGCCAACATCTGCAAGCTTCTCTGCAGTGCTGTGAGCCAAAGTTAAAAATCATGTGTGACAGTGCTGTGGAAAATACAATTGATTCCATTCTGATTGTGTCAGTTCCAAACGCAGACAATATTGATGATACTGTACAGTAATCTTATTGGACTTGGGCCCAACTGAACATTGGTCTTTGTCAACTCATTATTCCTCTATCAGAGGGATCTCACTAGATTGATCTTGCCAGAAGCTCTTGATGTGTCTCACAAATCACTGTTCTGCTGTTGGCAGGCAGATTCGAGTACTGCACAGTAATTGCTGGGTTTTTTTCCTTTCCCCAGAAGGCAGTGACTACATACTGCAAGTCATTGTCATATGAGAGAATATAACTGTCCTAACAAGATAATGTAGTTAACTGTGCAGTACCTGATTGTGCCAAAAGATGTGGTCACATTATATATGTTACTAAAGGAGCAAAATTATTTCAAGGGTAACCTTTTTTTTTCTTCATCTTTGCCATCCCTTAAATAAATAACCTAGCTTTTTACTTTGTCAGTGTGAAAACTTGTTTGGATAAATTATATTATTTTAAACTGCAACACAAATGTGGAAAGATCTTAATTGGCCTCCTCCCATTTATGTATATAGAAACAAACCGCACATGAGTGTTTGCACAATCAATACTGCACTGCAAAACTCAGACATCTGAGTATCTGACAAGAAGCAATTATATCTTGGAAACTTCTTTTATGCTTTTAGCCAGAGGAAAGAAACTTGTTGGCTCCTAAACTCTTCGCTTGGCCCTCAGAAAGATCCAAGAAGATTAGGTTAGTCTTTGGCCTGGGTAAATGCTTTCCTTAAGATACTATCGACATATCCTCTGGCTAGTCTTAGAAGAATACAATGACAAAACCAAATTTAAACACATGATGCCCTGGGTCAGATAACCTGGAAAATAAAAGGGCTGTACTGGAGTTTCTCAAGGAAAGCTTAGGTTTTATGTTGACTGAAGGAGCCACTGGCAGCCAGCTTCATTCCCATGGTGCAAATGGGGAGAATAACAACATTTGAACAGCTAAACGTCTAAACTTAAGCTCTGGCTTCTTGCTCTCTTCATGGATGACTACTTTTTTGGGCAGGTGCAGGGGCTGAGTAGTAGACAGAACACATTATGACTGAAAAGGGCTGTGATTCCTAATCAGTGGAGTGGTTATTCTATTGAATAAAGAAGGCTTGAAGGACTTGCAACTTACATTACTTTACCTAATACAAGGAAATTGAGAAAGGTCGTTAGAAATGAATGTTGGTAGAACCCTCAAAAGATCAGATAAAATCTCATCCTTAAATAATCCGAAGAGCTCATTCCCTACTGAAATTGCTATCAAATAGGTATGTAAAGGCCAAGATAGAGGCAGAAATGATGCAGATGATGAAGCTATGGGAACTATAAAAGGGTGCAAAGCCACAGTGATTGTTTTTACGTGACAAAGCCAAAGCTACTTGTGTAAATAATAGGGAAATGTTTAAGAAAAGAAAATATGAAATTAATCCACCTATAGGCAGCATACAGAAGCAGCATAACATTATATTAGATTACTCAAGACCAAAATGCAAGGTTCAAGGAAGAAAAAATAACAGTATAAGTGCAAGATCTATGCTTTCCCCAGCTAGAGGAAAGCAAATAAATTGAAGAGCTACTGAGAATTTATGTCATAAAGTTTCAAACCAGTAGGTCAGTTCATTTAAAAATGTACCTTCAATTGTTCAAAGAAACTGCCTATAAATATGTAATTTTTATCCTAGTTTTCCTTGGAGGCTTAGTGATTTTCCCCATGATTTTTTATTTAAAATAGAAAGAAACTGTCAAAGCACCCTTAAAATAAAATAAGTATCAAACTAGAAGCAATAAAGTAAAATAAACCAAAAAGTTTAAAAACCAAATTAAGTCTTTGAATAAAAGGAGTGATCATGTGACATCTAGGAACTGACTCCATGATTATGAGTGGGTGACTCTTGACAGAAATTAGCACATAGTTGTCCACATACCCAGAATAATAGGCATCATGTCCAAACTTTATGTTGAATCTTTCTCCCTGACCTGTGTTTTGGCTGGTGTGTTGATGCAAGAAATTCTAAATATAGCAGAGCTAGCAACTGGAAAATTCCAAACATAGACCAGAGTAAATGTAATTTTGATTTTAAATATAATGAAAATACTGCCATTCTTAACTTTAGATCATCTTCAGATTACACAATAAGCTTTTGCGGTAAATTATTCTGTAACGTGCTAGAAAAGACCCTCAGAGTAGAACTGGTGCCAAAGTCCTCTGCATGTCATCTCTTGGAGCTGGCCAACAGGAAAAGTCCAGGACCTTGGTGCTTCTGAAATTGCCATACTCTGCAAGTATGCCTTTTTCAGACCTAATGGAAGGACACGTTCCTTCTGCTTGGAACGCTCAGTCCAGTATCTTTTTCACTAATTTTCCATGCTTTTTTAAATAGTATAACATAGACATTTATCATCAGCTAGAAAAGGAGGACATGGTATTTTCTTTTAATACCATGATCAAACAGTTTTCTTTCTGAGACTTAAAGTCCTCACTAAAGGAAATTTACCTAATTCTAATTGTGGTAATATTGAGTTTACTTAAATGCTTAATAGAATTTTAAGTGGAATGTAACAAAAATATTTTGCCCACCCTTTCATTTATCCTTTAAAGCTGATTCCTCTGCAAGTTTGTGGATTAGTGCAAATTGAAGACTTCCCATTGATAATGAATCTGATCTATTGCCTGGAATAACTCAATAGTTACTGGGCCTTGGAAACAGAAAGCAAAAAGGTGACCTACTGTAGGACTTTTAACTTCTGTCTTTGAGGGAGCTCACACATATTCCAGACTCTGTGCTCTGGGCTGCTTATACATTTTACATTATGAACACCTCTTTGAAAAACTTCCTTGTTCAATATGTTGCAGTGAATATCAAACTGCCGGTGCTAATGCCCACTGTAGAAGCAGAAGAGCTCTGAGGTCTCAGGAATCAAGAGGAGATTTCTTTCTCAGAGGCTAAGTTGTCTTCTCTGCTTTTTGTCATGATACCATGCTGGTACAAAAAAAATGTAAGGAAATGGAGACTCAATCTGTTAATATTTACAATGTCCTCATGTCAAACATTTTATATTAACTATTTCTGAAAATTCAGAGTACGAAAATCAAGCTTTTAAGACAACTTATACGCATGCTTTACTGTGATATAGTATATGATTTTACTTGAAACTTCAAGTAGATCTGAACAATTGCACAAGTGTAATTTCAAAAAAAAAAAGACCGTCTCAACAAACACATAGAGAAGTGGCTGTTAATTAAAGTATTTGGGGAAGTGCAGAATAGACCCCAACTGTATCAGCTACTGAGAATTTATCCTCTAACAGGTGAGGTAAAAGAATGATGATAGCCAGCAGCCTTATTAAAGTTCATGTACTCTGTAGAGGGCAACAATTAGAATCTAGCTAAACCACAGACATACCACTTATCTGATTTAATTCAGACAATGTTGAAACACTAATGGTGGTGTGACCTGCTCACTATGAATGGTAAGGTGAAGACACAAAGATAGGACAATAACAAGAACATTGCTAAGCAGTAGGAAGTCTCCCTTACAGACGTCAATGCAGGGATATCTATCTTTCAGTTCTGTGTGCTAAATACTAATCACATAATAGCTAGTTAGCACACTGGCATTTGAGCACTAGAGAGACTGATCAGATTGATCAGATATTGGCATCCCTCGCTCCTTGCCTTATTTAGATAATAATTTTTTTTTTTCCATAAACATTACAGACTATGTATGACAGAATTCTTGGTCAATGATTTTATTATATTCTCTTGGAGAAAAAAAACCCCAAACCCAAAAGCAACAAAGAAAACTCCAAATGAACTGGAAAGCAGAGACTTACAGTATGCGTGTAAGCAGCCTCTGCTATGTACGTCTATACATGTCTGTTTATCTCACGCTTGTTCTCTGGGGGTATAGTACCTAGGGCCATACCAGTTTCTGTAATCAGATTAGCAGTATGCTTTATTCCTATTCTATTTAATGATAAAAAATTAGCAAATCCTTCACAATCCTTCTTTGGTTTCTTAAATTATGCCTGAATATCAAAGCACTAGCCAGGAATAACTGGTAAGCAACCACAAACACATTTGTATTTAGACAGGACAATGGTTAAATTAACCAATATTTTGAAAATGCTAAGGTGTTTAGTAACCAACCAGGCATAGTTTTCAGCACTCCATTTTCTGTTATGGCAATAGACCAAGTACTTTGCTTTACATTAACATCCATCAATGCCCCTGTAAAATTCTAAGGGATTGAATTTTTAGAGCTGCTGAAATCAAGAGCTTCATTTGTAACTAGAAGACCACCGGATTTCTGAAAATTAGGGTCCTGCCTCCATTTGGCAATTCTGATTAATGTATGGCTTAAAGGCAAGAGTTTCTGCATCTCTATTTTGTATTTGTTGAATTTTACTTGTGTCAGGGAAAGGCTGACCAGCATCTCTCCTTCATTGAGATCAGAGGCATCTGCACATTGTTTGTGTTGCTATATCTCATGATTTAATCATGTGTCTCACATTGGCTCATACTAACTGAAATGACTAGCTCTTTGAGACAGGGGAGTACGGGAGAAAAACAACTTTCATCTCTGTTTAAATAAGCTTCCAATCCATATCCTTACAAAGAAAAGAGAGAATTATTATCAAGGTTACTCAAAATGTTTTAAAATAAGATGGGAAATAAAAAGAACTCAAATATAATAAATTTTAAAAGTTACTATTTTTTCAAGATAATCTTGTGATCTGGACCTAAACTTTGGCAATTTGGGGTCAGTTACATTTTGGGCTGACCTTTTAGCTTGTTTCTTCCAAAGAAATAATCTCACTGTGAAAGAGACTCTTTTTTTAAAAGGTAGGCACAGAATTAGCACAGAATATATTAATGGAATAAAAATGTAGGTAAAGTAACATGAAAATCACATTCACGTTATCACATTTGATAAGAAAACTATGATCTTCAATATTAAATACTCTTAACATCAATGAGAACGGTTCTTGTAAACTCTTGTATTATTAGTTTATCCAGCTATGTCCCCAGCTGCAAGCATATAGTATTATAGGTGAGGCTGAAAACTGGCAATGTCAAGTTTCATAGTGAAAACTGGTTTATCTTTTACTAACAATCTTAGCAATGTGCAGTGACCTGACCTTGGAGTAGTGGTTTAACAACCTTTGCCCAAGCACTCTGTGGCTCTTCTTATATCTGTAATAGTTTACTTGATGGACTATGAAGAACTGCCAGATGACAGTTCTATTTCATTTTTGTCACTGCATGGCTCTCCATTTTTCTCACAGTCTTTTTCTCAAGGGCACAGTTCTGTAAGTCAGTGTGGCAATGTTCAAGATGGGTATTGCTCTTTCAATTATTGTACCTTGATGCAGCATGTGCAAGTGTCATACATGCTGCAATTCCAGGCCTTCAGTAAAACAAAATCATGGGGAATTTTATATATTCTCATCTCTTTCCCACTGAAGATAAACTGAAATTGTGGCATGTGGATATTACATTGGGAAATTGGTTAAAAATGTAGCATAAACCATTATGTGGGTGTTTTTAAAAAATGGTCTAGCAAATGGTATCCCTTTAGAGATGCTAGAAAAATTAGCTTACTCTTTAGAAATGTCAAGGCCTTTATTGACAGTGCATACAGGGGAGCAAATAAAAATAAAGAACAGAGGTATGAAAGGAGAAAACCAAACTGAGTAGATATCCCAGCCCAGTTTTTCAAAGAGTAGACAACATTTCATAAATTTCTCGGCATGATGTATTACATGTACAAAAATATACATTTACAGTTATAGCGTAGTTTTGCCCACAAAGAATGAGCAATTAAGGATAGTGTGTCTGTTCATGTAAGTGCATTTTCATTTATTTGCACAAATCAGTGGATTTTTGTTTTTCCAAACGGTTTCAGGTCTATATGCTGTGTAAAAACATTTCAGTATCTTTTTTTTGCATGTCTATTTCCTTCATGACATTTAGGTTATGACTTGTCACATGGATCTTGATAGCTAATTGCATGTCAACTGTCATTTTATAAAAACCTAGATTGCAGTAAAACATGGTTTGCTAAGCACAGAGACAGAAAAACTCATATTTAACTACTGCAATATGATTCATGGCACACCTGTTGATATTCTATAAAACAGAAACAAAGTTAAAATGATTTTTTCTACAGTTAATTTCCTTGTGATTCTGTCTCTGTCAACCCCATGCTAATACTTGGCCTCAGCCTTGTTTTCAGTTCAGTACTGGCTTACCTCTGCCCTTGTGAAGAGCTGTGATGGGTGGCATTTGTCTAGCCCCTGCTCCCTGTTCCACACTGGTGTGGAGGAGGAGAAAAGCAAAGTCCTTTGTCATATGTGTGTAACAGGAAGCACAGCAAGAGAGCAGAGACCTGAAGACTGACACATTATGGGTTTCTCCTTGTGTCATATACAAAGTGCTTCTCTGAAGTGTTTTTCCAGTGGTCTTTTTTATGTCAGATGCAAAAAGTAAGTGAAATGTTTGGAGCAACACAAATCACTATTAGTCATTGTTTCAGGCTGTTTGCAAGCTCATATCTTTTATTTTCAGACCATAAGGGAGATAAACTTATTTTCTAATATGGAAGTGGGGAGTTTGATGAAATCCTACTCATAGTTCAACACTTAGGAACTGAAAATTTCATTGATAGTTTTGTGCCTACAATTCTCTGGGGTTTTTTTTGTTTGTTTGTTTGTTTTTGTTTGTTTTTTTTTTTTTTTTTACTAAACCAGATTCAAAGCTGTGGTGGACTATAAATACAGATTTATACCTTTCTGTCCATCATTCTTTTATTCATCTGAGCATTTTTCTCCTGCTTTAATAATTGGTATGGTATCAGAGCCATGGCTTCTTCTCTCTGAGTGAACATCATTCTATCCTCCAACTTAGAGTAGTATCATGACTTTCCAGCTATCCATTAAGCTTCCTACTCATACTGAAGACATCCTGGAAAGATATATGGATGTGCTACACTTACAGAAGTGGTAGTCTAAAGCTCATTATGTCCATTAAATATTTTACAAATCTTTTCCTATTACAGTTTATTGTTCCTCAGTGAATATATTTTGGTTCCTGTTGATTATATATGTATAGCCTTTAAACTTTATTGAATGATTTATTCATGTTTTTGTTTCAATTGGATATTTTTTGAAGTCTTTATCTATATTTTTTTTTTAATTTTTTTTTTTATTTTTTTTATACATTTAGAAAACTCTTAATCATCTAGGGCAGAAAAATCAATCTGAAACCATCTCTAGGCTGGTCTCTGAATTTAGAGGAAAATGCCATAAATATTCAAGCTTATTTTTTAACATTAATCAAAT
Organism: Eulacestoma nigropectus; assembly: GCA_013397775.1. Classification (NCBI taxonomy): domain Eukaryota; kingdom Metazoa; phylum Chordata; class Aves; order Passeriformes; genus Eulacestoma; species Eulacestoma nigropectus. The sequence continues at coordinate 1,728,020 of VZTE01002170.1, forward strand.
GGAAAATCTTGGTAAATTAAAGGCAAACTATCATAGTTATCTTCTGTGTTAGAATAAAAAAAACCCAGAAAATGTGTGTTGCTCTTCTATATGAATAACTTATATGGAAGACTTGTGAGTCTGCAGTGCCAGCTCTATCATGCATACTAACTTTCCTAAGGCTTCATAATACTCTGATAATCAAGGTTGCTTGTGAGAACAGTGAATAAGAAGCGCTTGAGCATATTGTTCAAAAACCCCACTGCAGGCAGCAAGACAATACAAGCAGTTCATGCTGCTTGTTCTATAAATCACCCTGATGTGAGAACAAGGAGTCAAGAAGTTGGGAAAGAGATCTTTTAGTCACAAGGGATTTCACCTGCAGTGAATCTATCAAAGGCCATGAAAATTAGGAATTGCTATCAAATCCTGTGGAAAGAGGAAAGTGGATGCATTTAAATATAGCCACACTGCAAGGAGAAATATTCTCTGCAGAGAGCAAATTTTGGGCAACAGCATATCTCCTTCCACAGCAGGACTCAGAGCACACCCAGCTCATGGGTAAATCTGCCACTATGACTGTTTGTTGACAAGGTGGTTTGTTTTTCAGTCTCAGTGTGGGACTGCTCAAGCAAGAACAGTGCTCTGCCAGGACCAGTCTCTTTTGCGTCAGTCTACTGATGACACTGGGCCTGCGAGGTTGCCTTGATTTTGCTGGAAGCCACTCATTGGAAGTTTCCTTAATACATAACAATTTCAAGATCTTGCATTTCCACTACAAAATTTAAATCCTGCCAGTATCTCTCCCATTTCCAAAAAATGGGTATGGAATAATCACAGCAGCTTTCCAGTGTTTGGTTTTGGTTCTCAGACCACAGCAAACATTACGGAATTCATTTGTGTTTTCCTTTGCTTTTACATTAAAATTTTTTTACAGGATCTCTTAAATATTTTTATAACTATTATAAATCATGCAATATCATATTCACAAAATCTTTGAATTCTTAAAATAGTTTTTATTTAAGTGTAGTATGAACTTAATTGTATGCATCTGAGAAGTCATCATTGCTTGATGCCACTGACTAGAACGTAGTCATCATATGATTAGTGCTAAGACGAACTTAATTTGTGCATAAGTTTCTCTATTTAGGCTTGCAATGTGATACAGTAGCTTACTTGGGATTTCTGTCAATTCTTGTCTTTTTTGGGCTGCTCTGTTCCACCAAGTGAATTAAATGTCACCTTTTCTTTCTTAGAACTCTGCAGTATAACATTAAAAGCTAGACCTGCCTGGTATATTACTAAAGATAAATAACTTAAAGAGAATACAGTCAAATCAAGATTAAAATTTTACAGTTTGTAATCAGTTTTGTACTTTTTCTGCAGGAATGAGAGAAGCAATAAGAGGAAAGGTAACAGAAAGAAGCTTATTTTATAATAGCATAGATGCTTTCCACAGTTCAAGTTCTCATCTCAGTGAAATAAATGATACTTCAGAACATATTTTTTCACCTGTTTGTATAGTGCATGGGGTTTTATTGCTACTGATTTGGATCTATCATTATATGTATCATCAGTGTCATTAACATTGTTATTTTTATATTTTAAGAAATAGTTTATGCAGTCTTAAGTCTTATCCTCTCTGAGACTTTTTCTGATTCTGCTTCATACACAGTCTTCATTTTCTCTAGGGCCCACAAGTTTGATTTATATCTCATTTACATCAGTAGGGTTTGGTTTGGATAGGGAATCGTAGTTAAAATTGTACAACTGGGTCGCACTAAAATTTTATCTGACCCTCTTTTTATAACTGTCACTGGTACAGGAGCCAAGCAGGCATAGTAATATGGAAGTATTATGTCAGACCACATATACTACAGTATTTATTTATGGATTACAGCATTTTTTTCCCTAAAAATCTTGAGTCAGAGACTAGAACTGGTTTAATGGACTTAATTCCATGAACTTGACTAATTCTACTTTACCCCACTTATACCTTCATCAAAACACAAAACCCCTGGCTTACCTAATCAGTATCATGTATATACCTTGTGTCTAATATTACAAAGGAATACAGGTTAAATTGCATGTCTTTCCAAGAAAAAATGAAGATGATATCTGAGCTCTGAGATAACACTGAGGCTAATGGTTTGTCTGATGGAAAAAGTGTGCTGCTTAAGTAACCAGAAGTAAACAGCAAAACAGGATTATAAATCAAATATTCTTGACAAAGAGGTGTTCTTTTTAGAAATAATAAAGTAAATGTCTTCAGAAGCATGAGGAGTTATGCTGGAATACTAAATCAAATAAACAGTAGAGAATAAATGGCTGTGTTATAAGAATGTTTTGCAGAAATAAATTTAGCATTTGTAGTTATGCTAAACTAGTGTTATGAACAGCATGGCACTACTAAAAAGGGGAAAACCATAGAAAGCATAAGCTGGACACATAAAACAATGATTTTCTTGTAATTGTTACTATGTGGGTTTGGTACCACAGTCAAAAAAGGAATGTATCCTTGGAATAATCTAGAGAAGAGAAAGAACGATCAAAGATTTAGGAAGGATTTTCTACCAGACCAAACAGAAAAGAAAAAGGAAGAATTTAGTCTCTGTTGTCCATTGGAGGAAAGCAATGCACTTAAATCACAGCAAAGGAGAGTAAGATTAGGTATTATGAACAATATTCTTGAAGTAGAACACATCACTGTGAAAGATAGCAGCTTCTCTGTGAATGAAAGTTTTCAGGAGCACACTAGGCACACGTCTCAGGATTAACACAGGTTTATCTGATTCTGCTATGGGAAGAGAATTTGGGAAGAGAATTTTCTCACTTTTTGATGTTTCTATGACACACTGATGTTATAAGGCTCATTGAACCTACTGTATCTTGACAAATCTTTCTGTTATAACACCATTAAGCCAAAATTTCTGTTTGATTGGTTACTACAGAAGTGCTAAGGGACCATCCGAGAACCCACATGCTGTGCAAATGTACAATGCTCTTTCGCAACAGCACCAAATAGTTTGCAATTTAAGTAGATAGGACAGATGTGGGAGACTGGAGAGCTGTAAAACATACTAGGAAACACCGATAATTTGAAAATATCCATGTCTTTTAAAAGCAGCTGTGTCCATTCTGAGCACCTGCAAAACGTGATCATCACAATTCTCAGTGTCTTAGAATTGGCATCTGTATGATACTGAACAGCTGCAATGTGAAGAGAAACTCTTTTGTACAGATGTCTATTGCTTGAGACCAACTTCCTTGTTCTGCATTCACATAGCATCTTGGCTGGTCTTTCTCATCATTATCACAATAGAAATCACACATGAAATGCTGCACTTTTTGAAAGTGAATAGCAATAAATCATAAAATAAGTACTTTACCAAGTAAGTAAAATCACAAGATTTAGATTTTTGAGGCTTGTCTGAGCAGCTATCCATAACCTCAGGGGTGTGTCTGAAGGTTGTGCAGAAGAGAAATCATAGGGAAAAGCCTTTTTGGTAAGATTTCAAGTAAAGCCTTGCTTTACAATAGCCTTGAAAGCAAAATACAACTGTTCAATTTCCCCCCACTTTTCATGGCTTTATACAAGTTCATATTTTTAAAGCATTCATAATTTTCTTGCCTGGTATGACAAAGAGGATTGATTCTTTCAAAAGTCACAAATAATCATATAATGTCAGAAAAAAAAATCAGCTAAGCAAATGGCTGTAATCTATCTAAGCATTCTGCATTTTTTTAAATGAGAACCAGTTTCTCAAATAATATAACTTGACATAGATGTCATTTGTAAAAATGTCATTTGTAAAACCTATGCCAAAATACACCCACTACGGAGCTTTCCTTATGTTTTCCAAATTCATAAGAAAGAGGGAAGAGCTTGCATTAGTTCTGAGACTAACCGATATGAAAGTTTGGAAAGAATTAAGGACGTGGTATGGTTGGGGTTTTTTATAGTCATCAATTAGAAATAGGTGATCGATTGCCCGGTTGTCATTTTCCTGCAAATCAGCAGTGCTGCGGCTCACAAAACATGGCATGTGACACCTGTCATGTTGATGTGCTGAGACAGTTACATGAGAAGGAAAAAGACACTATTAGCATAACATTTCCAGTACATATTTGACTTCGGAAATTTACAGCTGAAGTATGTGGGTCATAGCTCACAGTCACTTGAATTCATAATGTTTTACATATCCCCAATATGTTTGGAAGTCTTATACATTCCTCAAATCAGTGGTTTTAATGTATTTGACAGTCTCAAATCTGCTGTGGATGGGACAACGTTTAACATGTGAAAATACATATTCATAATACAAAAATCTAAAGTATTATAATTTTGGTTTATTCATGTCTGTGAGAATATGGCAGGTGAAAGATGGCTAGAGGAGGTTAAGTGATGTTCTTGTAGATTTGCTATGATGTGTAAGATAAAAGACACCCATTAAATTATATATCTTATTTATGGAGAAGGAGAAGTAGCCCCTATGGATTGTCAAATACCATATGAAAGATTGCTGAGCATAGTAATGTGTTCTTGCTAATAGTTCCATTGTTTGCCTGGGACCAAGGAGTAAAATAGATATTCAAAAGATATTTAATTTGTCTATATATTTTAAGCCATTTTCTGTAAGGTTTTTTTTTTTATTAAAATAGTACCTCTTCCTTACATTCATCTAGGATTCAAATAATTTTAAAGATAACAATATATGGAAAATAAGTTATTACTTTTACTATTAATAATTACTAAAGTATAGACTGTTAGCTTGGAGCCAACACATTAATATAGCTTTTGGATTATGAATTATACTTAAAAAGCTGTTAAGATTCAGTACTTTTTATTCCTTTAATGAAATACTTAAAAAACAGTTAGTTAAACTCTGTTTTCTGATGGAAAACACAGCATAAAAGCACAGCCCAACACAACTGATGTTATCAGATGGTCTTTAGCTTAAAGTGAACAACTGTTTGACTAGTCACAGAATATGCCCCACTTGCCCTTCCTAAAAGCAATGTAACAATATCAGGAAAAAATCCAAAAGCAGAACAACAAAAAGCAAAACAACCAAAAGCACTTGGGCAGTATAAAGCAACCTATTTTGCTTTGGTCATCAGTGTGTGCAAAAGGGAATTTTCATTTCCAAAACTATTCTCCCAATACCCTTAAATAGAAAGAAAAGCTCAGAATATCAGGGATAATCAGAAAAAAAAATGTTCACAAGATAAAGCCTAAATCATAACTGCTCAATGAAGAAAAATCTTAATTTGTTTTATTTACTGACCAGTCACTTACTAGTTTTATTGACTTTGGTGTTTTTTTTTTTTTTTTTGTAAAAGATGTTTTCATATTTGGAAATTTTTCATATTTTCATATTTGAAATTACCAAAGTCGTTTTTTTCCAGTGTTTTACATGATCAAGGGGTTGATTCTAAATAATCATCATTTAAGAAGAATATGCAAAAAAAAAAATAGAATTTATGTAAGATGTTGTGCAGTTATTTCGTAGTCATCTATTCGCAGAAGCAAACAAACCCCCAGCTTTTGCAACTGCCCTACACAGAGGACATGAATTGCATTTGGTAATGCTAGAGGGAAGGTCTCTATCATCTATCTCCACACTGCCTTGTGAAATATGAGTTTTTCCACAAATAATATTCAGTCTGCTCTGACACAGCCAGAACCCTGGACTTATGGTTTTACTGGTAAAATAATTCTGACTTTGTTATACATTCTCAGAAGAAATCCCACATACAAGATAAAGGTTTGTTATTTGCCTTCTAAACTCCAATTTGTTTGTAATTCTGCTGAAGAGTAACATTGGACAATAAAGCCTAAGTATTGCAAAATATTGGACTTGCTGGCATTAAATATTTGCTTTTCATGGTCTTTCCAAGAGCATAGTCTTTAATTCCTCTGCTTCCTACTAAGACACCAGAATCTTTTTGCCAAATCAATCTACCAACTCACTTCCCACTTGGAAACTCAGGTTAGGAATGTGAGAGCTGGATAGATGATTCTACATGAATCACTATGAATACTGAGTATGTTAAAGCTAAGCATAATCCTGTAAGGTTCACCTTAGAGTTTATTTGGTCCCCAATATTTTTTAAATTAATGCACATTGACATTTTAGCATGAAAAATAATACTTATTTACTGCTTTTACTGGCCTTCACTTTTGTTTTTCTGTGGGAATATTGTTAAACTTACAGTTCTTGAAAACTGCTAGACATATTTCTAAGTACCTACCTCAATGTACAATGAGATAAAGGACCAAAACAAGGACATAGGCTCTGATTCTAGATTTGAAAATTAGTTAATCAGCTGAAATCAGCATTACAGATGAAGTGGAGCACTTTGTTATGTCCCTTTTGCAGGTAATGGTACTTTGTCTATAGTGAAAACTGCAGTTTCAAATGCATGGTGTGTGTTCAGCTTTGTCATTCCCACTTGTACAAAAAATGGCTGTTAAAGTTGAGTGGCCAAGATTACACCACAGGATAATTTTTCAATGACGACTGAAAAAAATAGATCAAATTTTTTTTTTAATAAGTACCTTGATAGTCTTCTAAAAAACAGAAGTTTCCTTTCCTCTCCTCTCAAAAACCACTGCCACTAAAAGTTTACCTCTCTGATAGTCATACAAGTTATAACTGTACACTTATTTTGACCTCTAACCTAATACCTAGCTTTATGAAATATTTTAAAAACTTTTCCATATTGAGGTAATTTTTATTACCTATAGAAGGTTACTTTTAATCTATTTCCCTCTGTTTGAACCTGTGCATCTAGGTACTTGTAAAATTATGATTCTTGAAGTATGCCCTTGCTTTAGGCTGTGCTCTCATGGTATGATTTAGCCTTAAACTCAGTGTCAGGTCTAATGATGAGGTTTTCATTGCCTTTACATGATCGCATTTTTCTCCTTTTCTGCCCTCCCTCTCGCCCTTAGATTTGTATTTAATTAACATCTGCTATTTCACTTCTTTATGTGTGTGGCTCCTGTACAACCTCTACACTTTGGATTTAGCTTTCTGTTGGAGATATTTTTAATTTCTCTACTGTTCCTTGTCATGTCTAAGACCTTTACCTTTGAATTCTCCTATGACTTTTCTTCTTTTTTATATAATGTCAGAAACAGTTCCCATGGGTCTTTAATCCCACTTTCTTGCTGCTCTGGAGAATAGTGGGGGTTTTTACATGCTCTTTAAGTGAATGATTTGTAGAAGGAAGAGTATAGATAGGTAAATAACTAAATTCATATTGCTGATTGGGCTGTTCCTCAGTGGAAGGAAAAAAGAAAAAAAAGAAAGAAAAAGAAAAAGAAAAAGAAAAAGAAAAAGAAAAAGAAAAAGAAAAAGAAAAAGAAAAAGAAAAAGAAAAAGAAAAAGAAAAAGAAGAAAAAAAAGAAGAGAAGAGAAGAGAAGAGAAGAGAAGAGAAGAGAAGAGAAGAGAAGAGAAGAGAAGAGAAGAGAAGAGAAGAGAAGAGAAAAAAGAAAAGGAGAAATGTGCTAGTAATTCCAACAGTTCAGCAATTACTTTCCTGTATTTCTTGTTTTCTCTTTAACCTCTATAAATCACTTTTTTATCTCCAGATTCACAAAAAAATATCCCCAAAGCAACAAACCAACCAAGCCAAAAAATCCCACAAGCCCTAATATTTCCAATTAGTATTTATATAAAATCTTTGTCTTTCTGACTGGAAGTCAGCTTAAGTTGTAAACAAAACCTTCCTTGAGCCTCACCAGAAGAAATCACAAATTTGCTTTGTTTACCTGCACACTTCCTGCGTAAAAAAATACATAAATATTTTCTTCTCCATCTGCAATTTTGTATGCCCATATAAAATGGTACCATAGTGAATAGAGTAGCAGAATCACATAGGTGGTTGTTAAATTACTTGAGCACCATCCTGAAATTGCTTTTTACAAGGCCCACAACAAGAATTGTAGTATTATAAGCCTCATACAAAAAATTTTGATGATTGTCAGATGCATTGCTTGCACAAGATGCATTGCTTGCTTTTCTAATCTAACTGTAAGCAAAGTAAACACAATGGTGAACACAACTGTTGAAACCTTCAAAGCAGAAACAGCAAAAAAATTCATCTGAAACTTTAAAATAATTTTGCTGTTCATGAAATGGGGTATTCTCAATGAAGCATTAATTTACTTTAACAAAAAAAAAAAATGGAGCCAAAAGGCTATTTTTCTCCCTCCTCTGCATTTAAAGCCTTACAATAATATTTCTCTTTCTCCACTACTTGAATTTTCATTGTATATATGGCATCTGCTGGCATGTTGGAATGAAACTCCAAGACACGAGAAAAGAATCAAGCCTTCTTTAGTGTCTGCAGCCCAGCTCCCAATGCCTGAGCAAACATGCCATTGTACACACAGGGTCCCTGGTGAGAAACTCAGCTCCAGGAGAGAGTTCTTCCCACTGCAAAGTTTTGTGGCAAAATTTATGAGCCTGTCACTCTATCAGTTGAAAGGGTTTCCGTTTTTGGCCAACACTGTGAGTTTAATATCTAAAGTTTTGGAAAGGAAGTGATTTGTTTCATTTTTCTCAGGCCTTTATGTAGCTGAATTATATTTCGGCAATCCCCAGTATCCATAGCTACAGTACTTTCCCACTGAAACAGCAGCATTTCCTGATGAAGTTTCCCCTATAACTCAGCCAGCAAGCTTGTCTGAACTCCAGCTTCTGTTTCTCCAGTTAAAGCTAATTACACTTATATGGCACTGGGCTTTCCAATTCCTTCTTTTCTTGGGGTGCACAATTGCCAAGAAGATCTATATTTGCCAGGGGAAAAAAATCCTGAATGTTGGTGCCAATTAACAAAACAAATATGTTGCAACTTAATGAGTACCCAGCAGATCAAACCTGATCTTGCTCAACAGAAAGGTGATGTAGGAGTAAATAAAGGGCAGTGCTTAGTCACTGGCAGAAAGGGAGGGCATTTTATTTTACCAGGGAATGCATTTCTGCTTTTCTCTACTTAGTAGAACCATGCACCTTCTCCCCTTCAGACCCTGCCCACAGTGCCTAATTAATTCACATCAATTTTGAAAGAATACATGATTAGCTGTCCTAGGGCTAAGCAGTAGCATATTGAGTCACACACTAGAAGACCTAGTTTGGGCACTGGCTCAGGATGGCAGGATCCATGCCAACATAAGAAGCTAAATTGGTTGCAGGGCAGGGGGTGGGGGGCTTGCCAACTAACTGCCTTGCCTCATGGCACCATCTGCCAATTTGCAGACTGATGTTGGCATCAGATCTGAAAGAGCCACTTATCCACTTGCACAGCTATAGGCCACAAGAGTGAAAGGAGAAACGTTTGAAAATAAAAAGGAAGTTGACTAAAAAGCGCATCTCGTCTAGCACAATGCCTGTCAGGTTACTGTCTACAGTTCTTTATCATCAGATATGGATATTTTTTTAAGAAATAAAGAAGCTAATCCATGATTAGCATATCTTCATACCTCAGATTACAAACAACATAAGGTTATTACTCCCAGATGTAGTTACCTGCTTCATGCATATAATGGCACATGCAAAACTAAAACCTCTCAAATCTTATCCTGTGTGAATTAGCTTCCAAAGCCAAAAATTAATTCTTTGCTGATGTAGTCTACTTCAGGCCTTCAAAAGTAGACAGATAAGTAGAAATGCCTTCTTAAAAGAATGTAAATTCATTTTAAACTTACTTCAGGGGTAGCCAGGATAAGAACCAAACATTTAATGAAGGACATTGTGTTGTTTGAAACCATTCCTTCTCTTAGGGTCTACCTCAATTTAACATTATATCAACAGGATCTTAGCAGCTTGCACCTGGCCAGGAATTCTTCATCCTTTTCAACCTAATAAGGAAACTGAGTCTAAGCTTCTGAGATGCTCATTTCTGTGAAATGATTTATATATTGAGTTCAATTCAATCCTATAATGTTAAGGGAACAACCAAAAATGGTGATACTAAAGGCACAATCATCAACTATTAAGAAGAAAGTCTACTTACAAAAAAAATAAAAACCAGATATGACATTGTTCAGATGCTCCATTTATTACTAGACGTGATTCTGACCTTGTCTTCATCTACATGGCCTTTTATAGATTTCGTCCTAAAAATCTGAGTATCCTTCTTCTCTTTGTAGCCCCTATGAAACTGTATCAGCAAAAGAGGGGAATGACTGGAGTGAAAAGAGAGTCTGCAGGAGTCTAAAATAATATAAAATCAGAGAAAACTTTTTTGCTTGCAACTTCTTATTGTAGAAGGTCAGCATAAGTCCTGTTTGTCATTTACTTTCTCTGGAACATGGTGACAGACCCATTTATTTGTATAAACATAGTCGCTTAAAAGCAGTACATCCTGCCACCTTTTTATTCCCCAAAATAAAAAGAACTATGAAACTCTACCTGAAAGAACTAGAACATATTCCATCTCCTTCTCCTGTCCTGAAATAAATCCTATGGTTTTATACAAATGTATTCCTTAGTTTTGATTACCGAAATGTCCTGGTTGCATTCTTGGGCTGGATACAGGTGGATAAGATCCAGTACTCCCTTGAAGTGTGCACATGCAGGCCTGATTAACATTTAGGATCCTACCAAGAAAAAGGAAACCTTCCCTCATGTGGAGGCACTGCAAGAGTTCTGCACCACTCCATGAGGGGAGGCTATGCAGCTCCTACTTCTACCTTACCCATAAATTGGCCCCTAGACGCCTTTGGTAACTGTCTTAAATTAGAGCAGCCTAGAGCAAAGTGCCTGAGGCTGCTTCTGTTTCCAACCTAACTGATCCAGCACTAGGAAAGTCTTGAGACTACAGAAAAACAAAACCACCTTTGTACAATCTCCATCCTGCAGTGAGTGCTGAAATAAGCACTCAAAACTTAGTGAAGGATTTTGGAAGCTAGATAGATAAACAGAATTCCAGAGCACTATTTTTTTCCATTTTTGTTCCTTTCAAAGATTTTGTGCATGATAATGTAACCAAAAATCACAAAAATGTCTAAATACCTTGAACTTGATGTTCTGCCATCTACTGTCCCACAGTTCATTTGTGTGCTTTGTGTGCATTCTCTTACACACACACTTCATGTATATTATTTATTAATTAGCAAATTTTTTTCCCACATTTTACGTTATACTTTACCTGGACTTACTTACTACGCTGGTTAGAGCTCGTAGGTATGTGTAGTGTCCTAGGAGGATAACATTTTCTTTCTAAGATATTACGTTAAACTTATCAAATTATTTTCAAAAGACATTCAAAATGGTGGGAAAAGGGATGCAGCCTCTTTAATAATAAATGATAAATATCAATACTTAATGGGGTAAAAGATACATCTTGGTCTACATTGCTGCTTACAGGAAAATGGATGATGTTAATCTGCATTGAGTTACCTAGAGAATAGTGAAAAGTACAAAAGTATAATATGGTGAAATATTTCAACTCGAATCTGTTATGTACTAGAGAGTGAGTTGTTGCTAAATCAGATAGAACAAACAGAATTTCTTTTTCAGATTTATCTAGAAGTTTGGAGGAGCCAAACAAACATCTCTGAATTTGGGTGAAAGTGACTGTCACTGAGGTGACGAGACCAAAGCAATATATGCTATTTATTTTAGAGGATATGAGAAAGTTATTGAGGTGAAAATTCTTACAATTAAGAGACAGAAACTTCACTAATGCAATTATTTTGTCAAACAGTATTCAGCAGAAAAATCTTACTGTCAAGGTTTTTATCCTAATGATCAAACCAAATAAAACTAAAACGAGCAGAATAAATTGAAAGTCAGGGAGAAAACAGAAATGTGGAAGCAAACAGGTTATGGCGCGATGAAGGTGTGTATGTGACCCAAGAAGAAAGTTAGTATAAGCAGTGACAAAGCACTCCTCACACAGCTCCTCTGTGCTTTACCAATTGCAGCACATATGGTCCTCTAGCAAAGGGTCTCAGAACAGCGGGTTAGTTTACATACCATATGTATGCAATTGGTAGGCACAACGGGGTTGCGTTAAGGTTATTGCATCTGCCCTAGTTCGGAATTCCCTTGTATTCTTAGGTTTACATCGGACAGTAATGTTATTTTAACAGCTTTTGTGTTAAATTTCACATGTTTTTTTAAACAACATTATAGCTTCCTTTATTTTCTTTTTATTAATTTTGACTTTGTAATAGGGACTCTGGAGACTTAAAATTGAAACACGTTGTAGAATGATGGCTTTTGGAAGTTCCAGACTCCCAGGAATGAATGTCAGCTAAACCTTCTGCTGTCTCACTGCTGTCTATTTAACAGAGTACCTAATATTTTTAATTTCAAATGTTTTGAGAATGAGTGTGATCTGTGGATTATTTATAGAAGAATTCTTGGAAATATTTTTTTGTTCTGAATCTCTATTAGAAATTATTTGTCTGTGGGAGTTCAGTAATATGAAAATAAGCAGTTTTGATTGGACAGTGTGGCCACCAATTATATCTATTTTGTACATAATGAAACCCTTGCAATCATGTTGGATATGATTTAATCCTTACAGTCAAGTTGGCTATTTTACAATATCATCAAAAATCTATCTTGTACCAGTAGTTTCAACAGCTGCCTAAAATATTAATGGCAAATATGTGGTGCTTAGGAAAAAATACTTAAGAGATATGGATGACATTAACGTGTATTTTAGCAAAACCTTCATAACATTATGAAGTAATTTTGCACTGTTTTTACTGCTTTGTAATCAGAATTCATGTAAAGAAAATTGAATGGTCTGGAAAGAAGAGGTTAATGCTCTCCAATGTACACACAAGTTTTCTGTTAATAGTATGTCTGTTGCTTCATTTAACTTTGTTTTTATCCATAGTATGTTATTCACCCCCACACACAGGAGACAAGAAGTGCTCTAATATTCAGATTGCAAGGTGAAATATACTCCTTGTATCCATTACTGGAACAGTTTAAGCATTGGTTTACCTCTAACTTCCTAGTGCCAGGATTAATAATGTCTGGCAAATGCATTAATATGGTGAAAGCAACAGGAGATGGCAAGCCCTTTCACATAACACATTTCCAGCATAGCTTAAACTCTTTTGTAAATGCCTTTTATAGTAGACAAGCACTGGAAAATTATTATCCTTGTGCTGAAAAGCTGTGGTTACTTCACTTGCCTTCCAAAGAGAGTGAACTCATGTAAAGTTTAATGCAGGCCAGTGGTGTACTTTTTAAAAGGAAAAGTAGGAAATAATTGGACATTCCATAGCTCGTGATAACAGGCTAGGAAGCTACTGAAGCTGGGAAGTACAGTGCAGGTAGGTAAAAAACACCCTTGAGGACATACCACAGCACATGTGAATGTAAAGAGAGCTAGGACTTTGCAGCTAATCAGGTCATCTGTTCTTCTGAGACTGCAATCTATGCGAAGGAGCCTTTCCCACATGGCACAGTTAGTCAGATTCAAACCTGGAGGAAATTAGGTAGGAGTTTGATTATTTAAATTATAGCTACAAATAGAGTTTATGTAAGAACCACCAATAGACCTAAATATTTTAGATTAATCCAGAAATTATATAAATTTATATTAGGGGCTAAAGGCAATTATCTAGGGTCTAAGCTTTAATTTCCTGTGAAGTCTGTCAACAAAAGCCAACTCATGCATGGGCTGAGCAAGCATTCCTGAACATGGGAAGGAAATGTCACTAAAGTCAATGAGGAGAGTATTATAAGTTTAAATGGAGGTACTTTTAATGTGAAGAAGCAAAACAAAATCCCCAGCCTTTGAGATCAAAGATTTATGCAGTAGTTCTGTAAAGTGTTGAATGCTCCAAAGTTTAAATATACATCTAAGAGGCAACAATTTCTTCATCTGATTTTATTGAGCAGAAACAGCTCCTAAAGTTAACCAGTGGGAAAGTAATTTAAGTTTGTCAAAGGCCATGCATAATTGAACTCTCTGGAGCAAATGAAGATTCTCATAGTAAAATGCCAATAAAGAATAAGGGAATAAAAGTTTTTTATTAACATCCTTCTAAATAGCAAAATGAAAATTTTTTAAACTTGTAAACTTGAGCTGACTCTACCAAATGCTGCAACTTTGGCAAGTACTCTCCCTGTACAGACTGATCTCTTGGTGGCTTGTGAAAGCTGACCTTGTTGGTTACTCCACTTAAATTACTGTAAAAGGATGGAGATGTTCAACATGTTCATCTAGGTGTGAACATGACGGCAGTGATCTCAGTAATCCTATTTTTTCAATGACAGAATAATACATAAAAAAATAGGAAAATTGGTGCTGTGGAACTTTGTATCAAGTCCTAGATCCTCTTGGAATTGACACAGTATGGTCCTGTCCATGGATGTCTCTTAGCATGATTCATATTACATCCAAGAGGAGGTTAATAGCTCCTGGATTTCTCACGAGGAAATCCCAAGCTGGACCATCATGCAATATGTACAAACTGTGTTCTACAGGTTCTAGATACATATTCTTTATATATATTTCACAATTATACTCATTTATCTGGAATACATTTGAACTCAACAGCTCTTTAATTTTCAGAAGACTTTCCTGATGTAACGACTTAATTTATTACATCAGGATAAGCTAATTTATACTAAGAAATTCATACAGCAGCCCACTTAAACTTTTTCTGATAAATTCAGTTCTTTTCCAAAAGTAAGGTTGCATCTAATGCATTTGTTTAATGTATTTTACCTGCATTTTGCAGGTAGGATTCATTCAAGATCAGTTTGCCAAAGAGACAGAAATCTTAAGAAAAGACGCTGTATAAGCAAATGCTATGAGAATTTTATGGAAAGGAATAAATGGCCTATAGCTACCTTGAACAGCTTATACCTGCAGCTGTACCCATGGTAAGGGTAAAACAATTACTGGCTTGGTGGTGTACTGAATACATTTTTACAGAGATTGCAGATCTGACTGGTCATAATGCTTTTGCAGATGTAGAAATCCCAAGCAACCATAGGGATAGCTGCTGACTTCTCAGGTATACGTTACTGAAAAAAGTAAGTAATTAATTTCCAAAATTATTCAGCAATCATTTTATGCCTCCCAGACTGATCATTGAAGACTTTGTTCTGAAAAATGGCACATTTAAACTCTCAGCTGCTGTTTACACTGGCAACTTAAATTCCTTCTTTGGGAATTTTTTTTTCTTATTTTGGATTTTTATCTTACATTCCAGCATGCCCTTGGCAGATTGAAAGGTGTCTCTGTCAGGAAATATCATCTGAGAGAACACAAGATACTACACTGCACGAAAAAAAGGTGTGGTGTAGGAGGAGAGAAAACATCAGAAGCATTGCAGAAATACCTTTTTGTTTTGTGTTACACGAAACTGAACTGTTTGAAATTTTTCAACAGCTTTGAGCCATTAAAAAGTGTAACTTGCTGACAACTTTTTACACGGAATGTCAGCTTTGTGTGAGTTGAAACAGCTGAGATAGTAACTCCCAAATGAGAGGATTATAATACTGAAAGGAACATAAGTATGTATTGTACTAGCAGCACCTCTCTATTAATGACTAGTGTAGACCAATTGATGGAATACCCAGCCTTTTATCTGTACTCTTCTTAAGAGTTCATTTCTACTAAGGTTTTTTTTGCTAAACTGAATGAACAATGTTTCCTTGACACTCTTATTGAATTTATTTTGACCCATATGCTATTGCAAACCAACTAAACAAAGACATGTTTTTAAAAGAAATATAGAGAAAATGATAGAATAGCAAAGATATGTGAGTTGAGGATGGTTTTTAAATTTTGCCATGAGGTGTCAGCAGCTCTTTAATTTTCAGAAGCCTTTTTTGACATTAGGGTCTCACAGCAATTTACAGAGCTACTTGCTCAAACTCTCCCAACAGTGCTGGAATATTTTCCTCAAATAAAGATTAGTATTTTAGAAGTCCTTAAATGTTTCCATATGACTAACAGAGCTGAGTTTGTCTGTTGTTATAAATACAGATATACCTGCAAATAAGTTAGTAAATAAATGCAAAACAAATTTGTAATGTTTTTGTTCTAATTAGCTCAGTTAATTTACCTGCTGTTCATTATGTTCACCTCCTTCATTAAGTTAAGAAGTGTATAATTTCTCTAAAAATTTTAAATGTCACAATATTAAGAAAATCAGCAATAATATACATCAAGAATGTCTTGGAGATAACATGTGTAATAAACTTTAGAAACTACTGTAAATTTTAGAGTTAGCATGTTAAATTTCATTGCAAATACTGTATCTTCAGGTTTCCCCAGGTGGCAATGTGTATTAAGAAATGAATGTCTATGTCTGGAAATGCTGTTCTTGCCATTTTTATTTTCCCAAGTTAATTTAGCTGTTGAATGTAATACTAGTCTTGGGTTTAGGAATGCCTTCAGAGGGAAAGTAGAACTGGAGGAAAACCATCACAACTGTATTTCTTAGTATAGTGGGCTCTGGGTAAAACTAAAACCTTATCCAGCTTAAGAGATTAAATCAAAGCCAGTATTCAGATAAGATAACTACCACTACCTATCACTATATTATCTCTGTATCTCAAATACATTGAAATATAGATAGACTCAGATAATTCGGTGTTGAAAAGCTCTATATTAAAATGAATGCTTGCTGGAAAATGGAATATATTCCTGCACCAAACGCCCGGGAAATTGTCAGAATTGACCTTAAGTACTATGGTTTTGCTTTCAGATGTTAGGAGTCACCCTTCTTGCTAATCCTGAAAATGCCTCTTACATTTAGTAATAAACCTTACAGTAGTGCTATTCCACTGATCTAGCAAAAAAAATCTGTGATGATCCACAAACCTGAACTTTAACATTCAAAGCAACCTTCAGTGCAGGAGGACTGACAGGTCATAGCATTCTGGGTCTGTACTCAAACCTGCAGATTCCACAATAAAGGTTACAGAGAAACCAGGGTTTAGCCTGATGTAGGTGCTTCTTTCCCCTTAACGGTGGGTCATCACACCTGATCACCACATTTTTATTCTGAATGATATTTCATGAGAGTCAAGACGTGCAATGTAGGCAGAAAAGGCTGCAGTATGTTTAATCATTTTTCTTTCTCTTGAACACATAAGACAAAGGAAGGTGTGAGGAGGATATGGCCTGAGCTGGCTAGTCTGTATTACCATCTAGCATGTGTGGAAAGTGATTTAAGATCAATAGGTCACACTTCACTTTGAAGTTCAGATACTGCCACGTCTTTTTGAAGACATGATCCTGAAAAGTGCTGAGCACCCTGGCTGAAGGCCAGGAAAACACATAAACACATGCTTAACTCTAATCATAGGACTAGGCCCCTTGTGTTAAAGTTGACATGTGCTGAAGTGCTGGTCTGGACTAGTGCCAGAAGGTTCAGCATCCTTCAGGGTTGATTCCTCAGCCAATAAACTAAAGGCTGCAGCTTAGCATTAAGCCTCGGATTCTGTTTACATTTCCTGCTTGCATTTTAAAAATAAACCAGTGGTTGTTAAACACATAGAGTCCTTGCTCCTTTGAGAAAATTGGCAGAGATGGAGGGACAAAAGTTCATTTTAATAGATGCAAGCAATGAACAGGATGTTCATTTCATTTGGCTGTGTGCAAATCACCTCTTTCCCAAACAATCCCTTAATGACCTGCTAGCACATAGCTATTCAGCATCCAACATAAGTCTTGCCTGTAGGAGCTGGCTTTTGCAATGGTCTCAGGTGGCAGTGCTCTGTTCCTGAACTTCCATAGCAGAACTTAAATTCATTCCCACTGCTAAATAGGTGATTTTCACCATTTCAGAATGACCAAGCTTTCGTCTGATTGTTTCTGGCAGATGCAGAAGGTAAGAGCTAAAACTGAGACTAACAAAAAATTGGAGTTTCTTATGGGCTGAAATCCAGTCCTGCTTAGAAAGAGTTTGTATCTTTAAACTGTGAACAGAGATGGTGGACCTGGGGTGCATAGCTATGAAATAGACTTTCAATAAAAGTAGGAGACATTTCTACAGACAACTGTGCAATATCAAACACAAATACAAACCTCCACTATTTCGTCTCCAAGTTCTCATCCTCCCTATCATCCTTTCACCATCAACAAAACGTTCTGCACAAGGATTGCTTTGCAGCCAGCAAAGTTCGAAATAAATGTATGTAATTGTCTGACTAAATCAGAACTAAAAGAAGTCCCTAATAAGCTTACAGATTGTGCTGGTTTCTCCCTGGTATATACAAAAGATTGGCTTAAATTTCCTTCGGTTACTAAGATCATAAGAAAACTATTTTTTAATGTTTTTTCCTAAATAATTGGAAACTAAATCAAACAAAACAAAAACTGTGTTGTTGAAGCATTTCTTAAGGTTCAACAAACTTAAAATTGTCTAATTGTTTTAGTTCAATAACTTTTCTGGCACTAAATATATTGGAGTACTACGAAAAAAGCCATTCTAACTGACAGTAGGAATTATCTACTTCTATGTAGAATCTGTTCCTGCAAGATGTCTCTCTGTCAAACTCAATTTTACAAACACTAGAGGATGACCTAGTCCTTGAGACCATTAGGTACTTATCAGACGGAACCAAAAGAACTTCCAGATGTTACTGATCCAATTTTCATGAATATGAGAATGAGAAATTGTTGCCTTAGTAGTAATCCCTTTCTACAGTTTCCAAACAGTATTAAAAGAATGATTCTTTATTACTGAATGCCTTTTTCTTTCTAAAACTTTATGGAAGTGCTACCCAAGCACTTGTTTTTCTTTGTCGGGACTTAGTTATTAGCAAATGATAGTAAAACTAGTAGTTATTAGCAAACGATAGTAAAACCAGTAAATATTTTTTTGTGTCTGAGATATTAAGCTCACTCTCAGAAGTTCAAATGTAGTTCAGAAGTCACATTTTGTTTTTCATTCTTCAAGTGCGTAATGGGAATTCCCTTTTCTAGCTTAATTTATATTTGAATAGTTGTCTGGTTCCCAAATCTTTTGGTAGGAAGTGTTTGGACTAGATGATTTACAATATCCATTCCAGGCACATACATATCTGTAGATTGTGAATTCTTGAGGATACCCTTAACATTAAGACCTTAATTGTTAGCACCTCATCATGTTTAGGTTTCTCACTCCCAGTCACAATTAGAATAAAATTATTGAATAACATGAGTTTAGTCCATTCACCCCACAGTGCTAGAAAATTACATCACCTTGCAGTTAATTCAGAGGCAGAACGATAAGGAACAGACGGTGCTTTTGTGTCTTCTGCCATCAGTTTTGCCCCTTTGTACTGTGACTCCGTGGTAGTGCCTGAAAAACACACATTGTGTGACTGTTCTTGGAACTTCTCCAATGTTGCCAAGCTTCACGAGTAGAAGCACCACTGATTTCTTTGTCCTGGTATTGTTTTTGGGGGGAAGGGGAGCAGGCTGAGTCAAAGACGGAATTTCTAAATTTATACGGATTAACTTGATCTGATTGTGTGAAGGAAGTTATTTTAGAGCATTTCCTTTTGTTTTTCTTAAAAGAGTAGCGTAAAAGGATCTTTTACAGGGATCTTTTTCATATTCTGGTTTCGTTTAGCTATCATCTCCTGTCAAAGGTGTTCAAATGGACCTGAACTATGAGTTGTGGCACTGTGGTAAACTGCCTCCTTTGGAAGATTTTTAGAAGCCCTTCTTTGAAGGTTTGGCCTTTAGCCTATGGAGGTCAAAACACATTTGGGAGCTTATATTATTTGTCACCAGAGAGAGGCTAGGGTAAACCTAGAAGCACATTTCTCTTCAGAATCCACATGATTAAAATTAAAATAGTATGTCTGGTATGTATACAGAAAAAACCCACTAGATTTTCTTCTGTATCTTCGAATAGATCCAGCAGGCAATTAATCCAAAATAACATATATCACGTGTGTAATATGTTTTTATAAATGCGTGTGTATATATATCTGTATATAAAAAACATATTCAAAATTTCTATGTCAATAGATAACAGCATTAATATATTAGCTCAACAGAACTCTGCAGGCAAAGTCCTGATTCCATAAGTTTAAAACCTGGGAAACTTGTGTAGCCAGCTCCACTGGAAATGACAGTTCACAGATTTTTTATCTACAAGTTAAAAAAAGTAGCTTTGTCATAGGGTATTGCTACAGAACTGATAACAAAATTCAGCACAAGAATGCCTCAGATGCACCTTTCATATACAGAGCAAACTTTAACTTTCAAATTTGGTATCCAAAACACTGACTGATAAGGATGCAATCTTCATGAACTCGTCTATGACAAAAAAAAAAAGAGACTATTATTGCACAAAATTTTTAACATAATTCTCAATCACTCATCCTCAATACTGCTAGGATTGGTAGGAGAATATAAAGTCCTGTAAAATAAATAACCTTGCATTTTAAAGCAGCCAAAAATTTTATTGAAAATTTAGAACTAGGTTTTATTAGCATAAGACAATCTTGATGGATGTGGAGTTGTCCCGATTCTGCACTCATTTTCTCTTCTGTTCAGAAAATTACTAAAAGGAAATGGTAAACCCAAAGATTTCTTGTACTTTTATAGATACTACAAGCTGAACCAATTCAAAACTCTTGATCTGATTCTCCATATCTCCACACATTAAAATTCAGAAGAAATTCATCAAGGTGAAGGAAAATTCTTCCTAAACTGATCCATAATATTTGTCATTAACTGTGATCTAGGATATTGCACTGCATGCAAGATCTAATGAGTCACTAACACAGAAAGCAGAAGACTTGTGTTATATTATGTACTCTATCATTAATCTCTTGTGTAGTCTAAGCCACTTCCCTTTGTCTGTCTTGATTCTCTCTTCCGCCTCATCATTTCCATATGGAATATAAACTTTTAAAGATTAGACTGGCGGACTATATTTTGATATGCTAATATGAGCCCTAGGACTCCAAGTGCTGGATCAAACTCATCACACCTGCATGATTTGAAACCCTCCTCCAGTAAAAACTCGCTCTGAAGGTATGGGTTTGGGTTTTGCTTGGTTTTTTTCTGGAATGACCTGGTACTAAGCACCCTGTATGTACACTAGGCCTCCTTTGGATATTTGTATTTATTTGTGCTGTGTTTTTTCAAAGGAAAATGTAGGTCCATTGAATAACACTGAGATTCACATCTGTCATTTTTGTCAGAGATTATGTAGTATTGACAACATTCATGGAAAATGGAAACATGAAGAATAACACTTACTAATAGCTAATTAAACTGATCACTAGAAATAATTTCTCTTAAACACAGTTACAGAGACTCATTCCATCCTCACTCCCTCCCTTCTCTCCCTTCGAAGAAGAATCACCATTATAGCTCTGGAAAGAGGTCTAATGTTCACACTTCATCAAAGGAGGATCAAACATCTTAAACTGTTCCTTTCTAGGTTAATAGTTTCCAGACTACCATTAGTAATTTCTTTAAAGTGAGAAAAGTCCTGGTACTGAAAATAAAAGCGATATCCAAATATTGCAAATATTTTGCCTGTAATACCTAGTAGACAACTTTATTGGGACTTAGAAACTGTAGTATAGAAATCCTACAGAATTTTAATTGGATCTTGTCCTGTTTAACATCTTTATTGGTTATCCAGATGTAGGGATTGAGAGCATCCTCAGTAGATTTGCAGATGATACTAAGATGGGCGGGAGTGTTGATCTCTCGAGGAAAGGAAGGCTCTACAGAGGGATCTGGACAGACTCAATCAGTGGACTAAGGACAACAGCATGAGGTTCAGTAAGGCAAAGTGCCAGGTCCTGCACTTGGGTCGCAGCAATCTCAGGCAGCGCTACAGGCTGCGGCAAGAGTGGCAGAAAGGGACTTGGTGCTGGTCAACAGCGGGCTCAGTGTGAGCCAGCAGTGGGCCCAGCTGGCCAAGAAGGCCAGTGGCATCTTGGCCTGTATCAGCAATAGTGTGGCCAGCAGGACCAGGGAAGTGACCATCCCTCTGTACTCAGCACTGGTGAGGCCACACCTCGAGTACTGCGCTCAGTTTTGGGCCCCTCACTTTAAAAAGGCTACTGTAGTACTGGAGCGTGTCCAGTGAAGGGCAACAAGGCTTGTGTGAGGTCTAGAGAACTTGTCTTATGACGAACAGCTGAGGGAGCTGGGTTTCTTTAGTCTCGAGGAGGCTCGGGGGGGATCTCATCACTCTCTACAACTACCAGAGAGGAGATCTAGTGAAATGGAGCCTGTCTTTTCTGTCGTGCCTGCAGTGAGGGGACCAGAGAAAATGGCTTTGAGACAGGAGATTCAGATTAGATATTAGAAAAAAATTTCTCTGTTAAGGTGGTCAGACTTAGGAATAGGCTGCCCAGGGAGGTGGAGTCACCATCCCTGGATGTGTTTTAGAGGTGTCTGGATCTGGCTCTGGGTGATGGTTTAGTGGTTTAGGGGTTACAGTGGTAGTGCTGGTTGATGGTTGGACTTGATGAACTTTAAAGGTCTTTTCCAACCTTGATAATTCTATGATTCTATGAAATACTGTCAAGTTATGGACATTTTGTGCTCAGTGTAAGTTTTTGATGTTTCTGTTGTGCCACTGGTTTCATTGCTCATATAAGAAATAAGATTCAGCAGGATGTTTTGTACGTTTGCAGCTAAGTTAAACATCATTGCCCATTCTGGATTTAGCAAAGTATTGTATCAAGTTGTAAATGCAAGCAATTGCATGATAAACATTTATTGAGAAGCGGAGTCTTTTTATGCATTCTTTCCATCCCTCTATGTTGCCAAGGTGACCATACAGAGATAAACCAGCTTAAAATGTAAATAACCACATCCCTGAATATTTCAAATTCAGAATGTCTACTGAGTAACATTAGAACTGTCAGACTTACACAAGTAATCGTATCTGAAAGATCCTGCAGCTTTTAGTTACATTTCTTTTAAGGTTATAGCCTCAAGAAGGCAATCCATGGAATTATGTTTTTCCTCCCATAACTTGCAATGCAGCAGTATTCTGCTGTAAGAAACAAATTGTTCAGCAGAAGTAAATCCAAGGTAAGACTCAGAATTGCTGTGATGTCGTACTGTGATGACAGCCTCTGACAACCAGTCCTTAGCTGATAACCTTCAATGTACAATTTTTACAGAGTTCACTTGACTGTCAGCAACTAAACTGCCATCAAGCATTGGCTCAGGTTTTCTTTCAAACACTTTTCCATTTTTTTTTAGGTTTCAGCTTTGTGGAAACAAAATACTCCCCAAAAAGACATAATTGAAACATGTAGCTCCAAGGAGACTTCACAGCTGAAATTCTCAATGTCATCATATTTGTTCCTCATATGCTGTACTACAAATGCTTTTAACCCAGTTAAAAAACCAGATTTCAGAGGTTAGTAGCTGACAGACAATATGTGCAGCTTCCAGAAAAGGAGCAGTGCTCTGGCACAAGAGGTCTACAAACTTTTCCTAAAAATGCCAGAAGATTCCTAAAATATTTTAAAAACATAAAAAAATTAGTTAAAATCCCTACCGAAGAATCAATACTTTTCTTGTTTTTTCAGACGCAGAAAAGTGTCGTTTCCAAAAATCACACAGTAGTGACATGCATTCATATGTTTATGCTCTTTTAAAAATATGACTCCTTAACATAGATCAGCCAGTGACGCAGGAAAGATAACACTGTCTGTTACTAGGCTTATTTTTTTTGCAATTTCTGGGCTAATGAGTACTGCTCCTGATGCATGGGCAAAGCATTCACAGCAATCAAGCTCTCACAAAGATGTGTGGCTTCAGGAAACTAACTTACACTTACCTTTTAAGACCTGTGTGACATGGAAAAAAAGATTTCTGTCTTCTTCGGTAGTCTGCTAGATATGGCATTTACCTGGGAAGTAGAAGAATGAAGTTTAGAGTCTTTCTCAGACACAAATTATCGTTTTCCTGCGTGTCGGAACAAAGTCTGATCCAGAAAGTTTCATGCAACTCAGCTGCTCCCTCCCATTCTTTTCTCCACCTTTGCTATGCCAGACTGGATTTCACACATTTGGCAGATGTCACCATAACTGTTGCGCCATGTAAAAGAGACTGCAGGGTTAACCAGCATGTAGGGAGCTGAAGTCTTCCTCACCTCTCAGGAAGAAGGAACAGAGAATTTACCATGTGGTACCATGGTGGCAGTCAGCTCATGAGGATTTCTATGGGCATGGTCCTCATTCATGCTAACCTTCTCCTTTGGGAGTATCTTATGCCCATTGGGAAGTGTTGGAGCTTTCCACTTAGGCATGTAGAAAGGGGATTCTGCATTTTTTCCCTTAAGTGTACCTATGTTCTGCCACTATTTTAAGGACACTAGCTCAAAATGAAATAAAAACTTGTTTTGATAAAATTATTTCATACCTCTAAGAAAACAGGAAAAAAAACCACCATAAGCTTTTGAAGGGCAAGGTGAAAAAATCCATTCAGAAGTGGAGATCAAGTACAGAGTATGATGAAGCAGGACTAGAGAGAGACTAAGAGACACAAGTTAGAAAGTGCAACCAGGAAGAAGGAAATACGGAGGAATGTAGATACAGATGTCAGATACGATGAGAGGAACGTGTCAGTGGTGGCATGACCCTACTGAGCAGATGGAGAAACATCCATTAGTCACACTCACAGCCTAGTTCTCAGGTGGTGACATCTTTAAATGCCATTTAATTGTTCTTAGCCAGAAAGACATTTAATGCTTCTAATGTACTCTAGCAATTAAAAAGTATACAGAGAAAATGAGTATGCAACAAATTTTCCTCTCAAAATTAAGATTATTGGCTACTTGAAAACATTTAGACAAACAGGTACTGGCCTATACACTGAAAAAATGGTAATGTGTGCCCCCTGGCACTCTTTAGAAGCAACCAAACTTTGTGTCAGCAGCCAAAATAGCTTTCTAATGCACAAGATAATCATCTTTCATACTGGCTGTGACTTTTGTCTGCCTCAGTGGCTGGATCAGTGCTGCCCGAAAGAGGGCTGCTCTGAGGAATGATGGAGGGGAGGGCAAACAGGGTGGGACGGAATAGCCAGCTACTGCACATCAGATATTTTATAACAGGAATTCACACAGACTGTTGAAATAGTGTTCAGTGAATGGCAGTGATTGAAATACTATTCTTATTGTAGACGTAAGGACTGATTCAGATAGGGCATAAGCAGGTGCAGCTTCATTGAAGTCAATAGTGCAGCACCCACTGGGCCTGAATTTAGCTCACAGTAGGACTTGCTGTGAAGAGTATTACACTAATGATAGCTATGGCAACATACTGTTTTCTGCATGACCTAGATGCATTTGCCCCACATAGATGTTTTCACACAACGACAGTGTTGTTTCTTAGTTTCTTACCAGGAAGAAGATGAAATTGAGAGATGAATTTTTAGGCCCTAGATCATGCCATTCCGTGGGTTTTAACCCATTTGTTGAAGGATTATACAGTGTTCCCCTTTGTGGTTAGTAGGCCTTTTGCAAATAGGCTTTTTAAACCCAGGTTTATATCAATAGCTTCCCAAAGTTAACTGTAACTTTCTAGTCTAATTATTCAATCATTTTAGTTCATGATACAAAATATTTAAAGACGGCATATTTTTTTTTTTACTAACTCCTCCCCAGAGATATCAATAATCAAATTACTCATTTCTTTCTCAGTAGAAGATATCCAGGGAATTGTGTGTTTCACGCTTGGGAAAGATTTCCCAAGATACATCGATAGAAAGGCATTTTGTTAGTAAAATTCTGGTTTCAAAGAAATAGATTTGCCATGTCTAAAGTGCAAACATTTTATCTGATTTTAGTGTTTTACCTGTATATAAGGGCCTAAAAGCTTATTCTTCTTTATAAAGTCTTATCAAGCACTACTTCTGCTTTGGGAGAGAACTCAATCACAAGGTTGTGTTTTCCTATGCAAGCCATGCAAGACTTCACAGTTCATTTTTGTGGGATTTTTTTGTTTGGTTTTGCTTCATTTTAAGCTACATGATAAATTTATGTGATACATGTTGGCTTCTTTCCTGTAAACCTGGTTCTCTCCAACTTACACAAAACATATTGTTCTGCTCTGTTTTCAGGTTTTCTTTCTATTAACAAGATAAGGAAAAAATGGTTAAGTTTTAAACAATGCTTGTTTGTTTCCTAAAGTTGTAGCATATTTACTAAGTATATCACGATTGTCAAAACAGTCCACCCTTCTTTTTGTTCCAAACTATCACACTATGAAATAATATTATGAAAATCTTCCATAATGTATGACAGAAAAAATAGTGTAGAGTAATTTTTACTGCTGATTAATTAAGCAAGCATTTGATTTGAATTGAAGTAGCCTAACACTAAATTACAGAACAAGTTGTATCCAGAATTATTTATACCCCACTTTCTCAAATTCAAATTATGGAATTGGTTGTTGCTTTTGGATTTACTGAATCTTCTCTAATCTCTGTATACTTTTAAATCCCTTACAAAATGGCCTCCTCAGTACAGATCATTATTCTACAAAAGGAATCTAGATCAAAAATCAGTGCAGGTGCTGAACAGAAATATGGTCCTCACTAGTGCCACATGAGGTGCATGATACTTAGAATGATAGAATCATAAAATGGTTAAGGTTGGAAAAGACCTCTAAGACCACTGAGTACAACTGCTAACCCAGCACCGTTGTGTTCACCACTAAACCAAGTGCCATATCCACGTCTTTTGAACACTTCCAGGGATGGTGATTCCACCATGTCCCTGAGCAGCCTGTTCCAACGCCTGGCAACACTTTAGATGAATAAATTTTGTCTAAGAGGCAATCTAAACCTCCCCTGGTGTAATCTGAGGCCATTTCATCTTGTCAACCTCCTTTCAGGCAGTTGTAAAGAGAGATAAGATCTCTCCTGAGCCTCCTTTTCTCCAGGCTAACCAGCTCCCTCAGCTGCTCCTCATCAGACTTGTGCTCCAGACCATTCACCAGTTCCATTGCCCTTCTGTGAACTCCAGCATCTCAATGCCCATCCTGGATTGAGGGGCCCAAAACTGAACACAAGATTCAAGGTGTGGCCTCACCAGTGCCAAGTACAGAGGGACAGTCACTGCCCTGGTCCTGCTGGCTACACTACTGCTGATACAGGCCAGGATGCCATTGGCCTTCTTGGCCACCTGAGCACGTGCTGGATCATGTTCAGCCAGCATGGGGAAACATAATATTGCAAGGAGGATCATCCAGAAAAGGTGATACAAATGGTTATACTCGTCTCTGGGGCACGGCTAGAACAACTTGGTACAGAACAGTAAGTTATTTAATAATTTTTGCAAATCAAAAACTTGCTTACATATATTTTAACTAATTAGGGTTTGATCTGTATATACAATTAATGCCTGTGCATCAAACTTGCTATATTACACAATATTCAAAGATAGCAATCATGTCAAGACTTTTAATTGATTGACCAAAATGTTTTAAATGAAAATAAAAGGAAACATTGGTGAAATGTAAGAATGATGAAATGAACAGGAAACATTTCCCTTACAAAATAATTTTTAATTCTTTTTGCTGAAGAGGATAGGCTTTTGAGAAATACTTATTAGTTAAAGCCAGTATTTTTTCAAACAAAATTTATTTATCCTTCCAAAACTGTCACCAGTTTGGACCTCACGGACCAGCAGAAAGAAACCACCACAGATTTTGTCAGTTTCATGCAAAACATATGGTTCCTAATTGTAACCTTTCCTTTTTTAGGAATGGAAGGTGGAAACTGAGGCTTATCATGAGTTTCAGTCTCTTACTCAAAATTATTGACATACTGTGAGAAATCAGACATTTGCTTTTAATTAGGATACTTGAAACATTTTTAAAAGTCTTAGATTCATCTGAGTTTGCGGAGCTCAAAGTGTTGGGCTGTTTTGGTAGTTTTGTGTTTGA
This sequence comes from Eulacestoma nigropectus, assembly GCA_013397775.1. Classification (NCBI taxonomy): domain Eukaryota; kingdom Metazoa; phylum Chordata; class Aves; order Passeriformes; genus Eulacestoma; species Eulacestoma nigropectus. The sequence goes on from VZTE01002170.1 coordinate 1,755,881, forward strand.
ATCTGGAATGCCATCTTGCATCTGTAAGTTGATCTTGCATCAGCTTGTGTTATATTGATTCTTGTTCTTAAAAGCAAGCAAGATTTTAAGATGTGCTTGATTTAAATCCCAAAGAATTTAGTTCACTGACTCTCTTATGGTCACTTGAAAAAAAAGCATGCTTAAAGGGACTAAAATGCAATATTCTATTCAAAGACTTTGATTTTATGTAATATAATTGTGCACAATTTTTTGGCCCTGTTATATTTATGGCACAATCACATAGCATTTCACATATGCTAATATATGTTGAGATTAGGATATTCCAGTGCCTATTGCTGTAAAGTTGGAGACTTATCAGGATGTGAAACACTAAAGACTACACAGAAAGCTGTAGCAGAATGAGAGAATCTCAAGTTACAAAACTCTGGATAAGCAACTGGATGTTCCAGGGCAGATCAGTTGATGACTAGAATTCATCATGAACAACCACAGAGGAATGAAACGGACAAAGAATATTTATTTACGGTGCTGTAAATAAAATTGCCAGTCACTGCAATATGAAAAACCTCCTGGGGTAACATGGCTACATGACGTGGTTTAGGAATCATACTCTGCAATTTAGTGCTGCTCGCCCCAAGACTCCAAAATCACATGCTGCTCACCCGCTTATCCTCTGCTGCTGGTGGCTGGAGAGGATAATTGGAGACACAAAAGGCAAAGATCACAGGCTGAGATATGAACAATTTACTGGAAAAAATAATTAGATAAGAAAACAAACAGTAACAGCAAAAATATTAATAACAGAAGTGTACAAAAGAGTGTGAAGCTCAATCCAATCACACACAAACTGTTCCCTCTGGTCAGGATCAGCAATACCCCACTGCTCTGTCTGCCACTCTTGCTCCACTGGAAAGAGATGCCCTTTTCTGAAGCAAGAGTCCCTGTCTCCTGCCCCACTTCAATGACACGAGATGGTATCGAATAACATCAGGGTCTTGGCCACACCACTTTGCTCCAGGCTCCACCCACTCATGGCTCCCATGAAAAAATAAGACTTGGCTGAAACCAGGACACCACGCTTCAAAAAAAACCCAACTGTGAGGGAACTCCTTGCCAAGGAGTTCCTTGGGTAGTTGAATTTCTTCATCTTGTCAACAGTACTAAGAATTAAACCACACATCTCTAACAGTGTACTGTTTTTTTTTCCTTCTGGTTTATTGAACTTTCATTGTGTGAGTTTTCTTTTCCATCTCTCAAGTCAGGGAAAATGATTAAGAAAGAGAGAGAGATTTCTCTAATGAGTCTACACATAATGCAAAATTTATATGCCTTCATGTGCAGCTGGGCAAAGCATGACATGGTGCACAAATAAGAAAGGAAATTTTCCAGGTTTTTTTGGAGGTAAGAATCCTGGTTACTACCGGCCATCATGACCTAGTTTTTCATTTTTAGGAAGAAGTGGATACTTTCCATGGGAGAAGCTTAAGCATCAGATTTGCTCCTTGGAGCATTAATAAAGGGGCTCAGTTAGCTTCATCTCATTATTTTACTATGAGTATTGACTTTGGCCTAGAGTCATGTATAGATAAAATGGTGCAAGGGCTTGTCCTAAGTGATTACTCAGAATTACAAATCATTTCACATGTAACTCAATACTGCAGCCTAGCTGGCACTCTGCCCCTTTCTTTTCCCACCTGCATCTTTCCAGCACCCCACTCTCCACTCTTTCCTGCCCCAATAAGAGAATGAATCTAGGTTTGGTTAAATGGATAATTAATCTTGCTCACTGAAAGTGGACTTTAATTTACCAGCACAAGGAGGACATACATGCCTATCTCACAGCATTATGCCAATCAATATATAAGAAAAATATTTAATGGTAGCCAGGTAGCAGGCAAACAACTGGGAGTGTATAACCGTGTCTGTGCCCTTTCTCTAACAAAGTAATTAGATAGGACTAGGGTTTTTTTGGTGTTAACAATTGCCGGATGATTTCTGAATATATAAAAGGTTATCCACTAAATGTGTGTGTTTTAAAAAGGAATGAGCAAGAAAGTAAGAAAGATAAATTTTAGTTGCTCTGGGATTCTAAAAGCCCATTATTTTTAAGAGTGCAGAGAGGATCAATAAAATAAAGAGACACATAAAAGCTCAAGATACTCTTGGCACATCCAAATAAAATAAAATAGAAAGTGCAATGTTCAACTTACAGAGTACAAGATGGGAGATGAAAAGAGAGTTTGTTAGGGGTATACCAGGTTTCTTGAGTGCATCTTCTGTGGTATATTACAACAATTTTCCCCTGAGCAAGATCCTAGCATTTTGTGTAAAGGTTGTTTCGTATCTAGACTTTGTGTGAAGGAAGTAGACTCTTGAAAGAGTTACTTTGCACAAGTACCTATGATCAAGGATAAGATTTAATATATATTCCTGCTTAGTCAGGTATCAAGTTCCCATAAGGTCATAAAGCAGATTTTTCTCCCAGTTTTGTATGGGTCTAAACAGAATAAAAATTCTTGCTGTGAGCCACATGGTATATCATGGTATATAATGCAACCAAATGCCTGAAAGTGCCTGTCAGAGAGGAAGGCCAGAGTTCAGTAATTAAAAACAAACAAAAACCCAACCAAAACACATTTAATAATTTTTAATTTATCTACTATGGTAATATGTTTTATGGTACTATTTTTGGTCATCATTACCATTTCTACATTCGCCCCAGACTGGCAGGAATCTGTTGCACTGGGAGAAGAGAAAAGATGCTCTGAAGAGACCTCCAGAGCTTGCCAACTGTTAAGCCATTAAAAGGTGTTCAGAGGTTAAAGTGCCCAGTATTGAATCTCATTAATAAAATAATTTCTTTGTAGCCACTTTGTAGCCACTCAACATGCTATATGCTCTACTCTTTCCCTTTCTGTACAAAGGACTGGAGAACAGAATATCTACTGGCCTTCACTGCCATAAGATGCACATTCCAGTGACCTTTTCCTTCAGGATCTACACTGGGGAGTGATCTGCAAGAGGCAAAAGTAGCTGCTGTTCATGCAATCTTATTCACACAGAGTTTTTGCACAGGGAAGGCTGTCCTGAAACACAGCCTCTGTCTGATCTGTTTGGTATTACAATGTCTCAGTACCTCCAGGATAATGCTCAGGCACCCTCTTGTAACACTCCCCTACTGTTTGCAAGCAACCCTGGCCAGTTAGGTTCTCCAGCAGACTAAGCACCATAAGAAATTTTCATCTTAACTACTTTTTGAGCAGATACTCTACTTTGGAGTTCCAATGCCCAGTGTCATCCTGAATCTAGTCCTGCTTAGTTCTACATTTCTTTTGTTTCATAAATGGAGAAAACAAATGACAAGTTCATGGGTGGAACAGAAGCAGTAAGGAGCACATAAGCATTATGCTAGCAGAGATTTCATTTTCACTACAGATTGCAGGGGGAAAAAAAAGGGCTTCAGTAGTCTTATTTAAAATCTATATCATATTTCCATGCCTGGGTTTTTCTTTATTTTTCTGTGACTAGAAAACAAAAAAGCAAGACAATGTGGGTATAGTTAATTCCATTCCCAAAAGTCAGTTATTGACTCCATGGTTGGATTTCCTTGAATCCAACAAAAAGAAAAAGAAAGAGTTAACAAAATTGGTATGTTATTTGCTTTTAGCTTTGATAACCTCTCACATCTAATTACAAATAAAAGGCTTCTCTGTATCTGTTGTCAAGATTAAAATAATGGATATTTTCTACTTTCTCCCTAGCCCTTTCAGACATCCTGTGAAACTACAATAGGGTGCTGAAGTTCTGTCTCTGTCTGGGTGACTTTGCAAATGAAGATGGATGGAGTTTTTCCATTTTAATTATTAAGACCAGCTGCTTTCTAAAAGAGAGAGCGGGTTGGGTTTTTGCAGGTCTTCCAAGCTAATGTATCATCAGAGTTTTAGTGATTGATTAAATAACTCACTGGTCTAAGTTTTTACATACAAGCAATATAATATCAGCAATTTAAACAGATACCATTCGAATGAAAGAAGTCTTTTATCCCTCTATAGATATTTATAGATATATACCTATCTTATAGAAAAGATACCAATTTTTGTCCCATTCTGACAGTAGTTTTTAAAGTTCTAAAAAATTCACAATTTTTTTGCATTTATTTATCCTATTTCTTAAATTGTCATCCTCCATCTACTTTCCCTCAAAATAGATTTTTTTTTCATTATCAAAATTATGTTCACACCACTAAAATTGATTTTGCTGTGTGATTTGTACTGTTTCTTTTCAGACCCACTTGTTTTTTTCTCTCAGCTACTTTGCAAAAACCTTGCTTTGCTTGGAGTGCTAAAGCTCTGTTTAACTACCAGAAAAGTTTGCTAGAATAACAAATTGGCTGACCATTTTCTTGTAAGAGCCCCTCTGCATCTTGATAGGCTTCTACCTATCCATGGCTCTCTTGTAGTGAGGTGATATATAGTTAAATCTGAAATTTTTGCGTCGTGGTTCAGAAATCAGACTGAGAATGATACTTTAAACTGCTGTTTTCTACTAAGCTGCATTAGCCTGTAAGTTTTTGTTGTTTTCCCTAATATACGAATAGTAGTCCTGTTCTCTGCTTCGAAACTTAATGAGTTTAAACAGGTTATATTATAACCCCGTAATTGAAAGCGTGCAATGATTCTTAGAAAGAGGTGGTTCATTCCTGTTACAGATAGCCCATGTGCTGGTGTCATAAATGGCCATTTTATAGATGGATAATGTACTATAGTCATAATTCTTTATTGCTGATAGTTATTGCACTAGATCATGACCCTTGGATATTGAGAGTCAGTTTTTAATATCACAACCATTTACAGAGGTTAATGGACTAGGTTTTGCAGCTTTTGACCTTTTGATGGTGAGGGTTAGGAGGTTGCATTTGTGCACTAAACTGCCAGAAAATATCTGTTTATTTATCTTAGCTATACTAGGCATGGTTGCAGCTTGTAATCAAGAAGCTGAGAACAATGTGACTTGCATGAATTGGAATTATTTGAGCTGCATCTTCTAAGGTACACTTAGTATGAGCTTTTCAATTCTTATTAATTAGAAAATCAATGCTTATTGATATTCAGTCTTTACTATGTTTCATCTACATAAATAAAGTTGAAATGTAGTTATGGTAACTAGAAAATATTTGATAACTGTGGCTTTCAATAAAGAATTGTTTTGAGGATCATGATCAGGTTTATGGCTTGGCTAGGTTACTTGTAGATGGCTTGCTCAGGTGCTGCATGTACTGATCTGAAACAGTCACAGCAGGCTAATCACAAGCGTAAGTTTTCTGGTTGAAGTATGTGAACTCTTCTGTTTTAGAAAGCCTTTTTCTTATGCCATAAAATGCCTGCAGTATGAGGCAGCCATTTTAATGCTTCTGCAACAATGAAACAAGCATCAAGTCTGCAGGATCGAGAGTAGTCTGGACTACAGAAGTAAATTAAAATTTAGCCCTTTTCCTTTTAAAAGTTTAAGTTAACTTTGTCACTTACTTAGAAAGTAAAATACGAGAAGAAAAGGGAAGAGAAGAAAAAACTTCAGTAACAAAAGCAGAAGAATACAGTAATTATTCTGATTCAATATTTCGACAGAAGAACTAATGTTAAATATGGGGAATATCAAAAGACCCTGTTTATATTTAAAATAAATTTACAAAAATAAGTTGTGATTTGATTGTCTAAAATGCTTATTCAAATGGAGATGTTTAAAAAACAGATGGAAAAAATGTGGTGAAGCTGTGGCAGAAAGAGGTGGGAACATTGAATGGAAAATAGTGGAAGCTCGGTGACTTGTCTACGCTTGGACCAAGACCTGATGCATTGAACTGAGGTTTCTAAATCTTAGTCAAATTTCTATAATTGTCAGAACTAGAGACTTAAAGATTTCATTCATTGTTTCTAGGCAGCAAAACTTCACAGATTCTGATTTTTTTAGCACTATTTTTACTACTATTTCCTTTAAAAATATTTTGAATACCAAGTAATTCAGATAGGTTCATAGGAAATTTGTCCAACTCTAGCCTGAGAGATTTTGTGAAGCTCTTCAACTACAATGGCTTTTTTACTCCTATTTATCCTTCTTGCACCTTTTATAGTCCTTTCCTCCTCTTCTTTACTCCCTCTTCTTTGCTACCATAACAGTGTGGGTGGGAGTGCTGCATTTTGTTTGCTGAGCCTGTGATGCTGAGTGATTCCAATATAATCAAACTACACTTTTATAGTGTCGCTTTATACCATGCAGCCCAGGGTGCTAACAAAATAATAAAATTAGCAGCTCAGATAATGATGAGCAAGGCAGGTCAAACAAATAATCTTTTAGACCTGGAATTGAAACTGGAATGGTATTAGAGTTGCAAACAGCCAGAGGCAGTGCTGACATATTGAGACAGTACTTAACCAAGCCTCAAGCATAGATACGTGGGGAGTGTTTTGGAGATCTGATCATGGGTGATACTGAGTGCTTCCTGCAGCCCAAGAGAAAGACAAAGTAAATGGGACACAGCCACAGTAGTGGTACTGACAAGTACTCAGTAGCTGAAAGAATTGGACTCTAATGCTCAACCTGAATTTTTATTTGTAATCAGTATTGTATTTTTGAGATACCTAGGGGCAAGGGTATTTCTACTCTAACTCATCTGTAGTTGATTATCTCATTTTACCTTCAGCTTGACTCCATTTACAATGAAGAAAAAATAGTATCGGTTAACCAAACATTGCTGATGTGATGAACTACTTACATGGATTTCTTTAAACGGGTGTTTTGGGAGGTAAAAGCCAACAGCGAATTTGCAGTTTGAAATCATGTAAATTTCCTCTTTTTCAATCAGATAGCTTGCAAATCTCGCAGCACAAGAGGAAATGTTTATTATATTATGCAAGTCTAGTTCTAATCTACCAAGAAGCTGCCCTCTAAAAGTGTGGGGGATTCTTTAAGATTTACACCATTTAGGTACAAGTGCTTTTCGCTTATAAAATGGGTGATGGTCAGATCGATTAACTACAGTATATAGTAGTTAAAGTGATGAAGAAAGACATTGGATGGTCAAATGATTAATGTCAAGCTATCCATTTTGATGTTCGAAATCCTAATTGTGTTTAGCTCTGACCTCCACCCTCGTTGCTACCAATATAATTACAGGATCTCATCTAAATGAGATGGATTAAAGAAAAAAAGAAGGAAATTGCTGTCTCTAGTTTATCTTCAGAAGATTCTTTTATATCTACACAAAGAAAATTGTTAAATTCACCATTTTTTTTAGCTGTCTGAAATATGCACTTAGGAGATAATAGCACTTCATTGCTTAAAGTTGCACTTTTGTATTTCTTTCTTTCTCTTTTTCTCTCCTTCTCTTCCTTGTTCGTTGCCTACTCTTTTGTTCGTACAGTATTCTTTTATCCCAAACAATATAACATTTTAGTTCTTGTAATACATGCCTTCATGTGAGGCAGTTCAGCTAAGAGAATGTTATTAGACTGTGCTCTCAGGCAGTGCACCTTCACACGATCAATACGAATCCGAGCTTCTGTTCATTCCCTCTTTGCTTAAATTCCCTGCAAATGTGCAAGGGAAGCAGCAGAGGGTGTCATCAATCATGGGCTACTCTGACATGCACCGAAACCTGACCAATGCTGAGATGTTTTAATAAGGCATCCATTAAAACCCTCAAATAAATTGCAATTTGAAAACAGAATGTAATACCAGCCAAGTTTTCCTCATCCATCTTGTGGCATGTCATGTAATGTAATTGCACTGTTAATTTATCTGAGAACTTTCTCTGTACATGGTTTCATTGGCATTGCTTAATTTCCCTGCAGACACTTGCGTATGCATGGAGGTGAGCGTACATGCATGTGTTGTGCATATATGTATCTCTTTCCACTTTAGGGGGTGATAATGGTTCTATTTAGCATGACATTAGCCAGAGAAACAATCAAGGATTTGAAATGTTTGACATTTTGTCAATGGCTCCTGAGCTTTCTGATATTTCCTAACCAGTTCTTGCCTGGAGCAGGCCCCCCTTTTTTTGCCTTCCCAGCTTGCCATTGGTTTATGCCCCTCAAGAGTGGGATCACTCAGAGCGCCTGTGGATCCCATCAATAAATATTGACAAAAGGGTTGAGGGACCATTTAAGATCACAAAGCAATGGCAGTCAAAACAACATAGTGCTGATTTCTGTTCCTGTGCTTAGGAGGCCTGCATGAAGTTTTGGCAAGGGCAGGGAAAGTGCGACGTAGCATATCAATAGGACATAATGAAAAAATGCTTGTGTAAAATAATGTTTAAAAATTACATTTAAGATTCTCTTTTTTAAACATAAGTTCTGAGAGGGAAGGTACAGGCAGAAGCTCATATAGATTTCTTTGTCTTCCATGCATAAATCTAAAAATAAAGCTATTCCTCATCTGTGGCTGCCTCAGCAGTTTCTTTACTTTTATTTTTTCTGGGTTTTTGATAATCCTTTATCTCTCTTTGCTGTGAAAAAATCCCACATTCACAGGTGTAAAGCAAAATATTACTGCTATGCACAAGCACTCTAAATCTAGTCTTCCATTCTAATTTTAATACAAATTATGGTTTTGTTTGTTTTAGTCAAACAATTTCCTTTTTGGAGTCTATAATTGCCATATTAAAAAAAGCCAAATAAACCAAGCCCTGAAAACAAACCCTAGATTTCTTTTTCAGTATAACAGAATTAAATCAAATGGTAATAAAAAGCTTTTTAAACTAAAGAAATCGGAACAATTACATTTGATTTCTGCAGTTTGATACTCTATATATAGTGCAATTCACCCCATTTCTAAAGGGCTGCTCCTATATCTATATTTTCACTTCTGTGTTTTCAGTTACATTGCAGAAGTATAGGGATATATTCTGTATCTGGAAAGGTTCAAACGTCTGGATTTCTGAGGCACTGAGCACCCCAGTTTCTGAATGCCAGAGAAACTACAGGGATCAGTACTGATGATAATAACATCTCAAATGTGCTGTACAAGGTTACTAAGCACGTAATGGATATTCCAGTCATTGTAGAGTCAGCATCTTAAATCTTTATGGAAGTAATTTTAAATCATTGGGAAAAAACCCCTAAAGTTTTAACTTTTCAAGCACCTCATTTCATTTTTTTTTTAAGAGTTCAGGCATCAGTGTAGTGCATTTAAAAATGGACATGAGACAATATTGCTGCAACCCCTCACAAAGGCTTCTTTCCATACTGATGTTCAAACAACTGAAAAAATTTCATGTCACTAAGGCCCAGAGAATCAATTAACATTATTTTCAGCTACGTCTCCCACAGACAATGTTCCGAAAAGAGTGAAAATACCTGCAGAAAAATACATGTGCCTAATTTTTTACCATTTTTTCCATAAAATTATTGTAAGTTTAAATTAGGTGAATATATCATTTCCAGGAAATTCTATTTTGTTAATTTTCTCCCTTATTGGGCAGGTTTTTATTTCTTTGTTTCTGTTTAATCAACCTTAAGATCAACACTGCAATTATATGAAGGATTTGGTGAGATACTCAATCAATTATGCAGTAATCAACTCTGAAATGCTCATTTTGATACCAAAATGATGGCATTGTAACCATCCTGAGTAATCATTACTGCACTTACGCACTCTATGTTCAATATTCCTAAGACTGAAAACAGTTCAGATGAGAAAAATTAACAGAGAATTATTAGTAGTGATTTGTTTAGATGTGTAGGTATAAACTGTCATTTTTTATATATACATAGAATAATGAAATATTAATGCACTGAGAACACTCAATTCAGTTCTGTCAGTCTACTTTAAGGAGAAGAAATGAATATGAGTCTTAAAATGATATAAAAAAAAGCATAAAATAAAAATGTGCTTGTTAAATAAAATTAAACAGAGTTTATGTGTCTGTTTCATGGGCATTGGGCATGATTCCACATTCCCTAAGGATACTATACATCACTTTGCTAGTGTAAAGGGAGCATAAATCATATTTACAGTTACTTCATGGCTGTTTTATACTGCCAGAGTCATGTAAAACATTGCAAGTGTAAATGAAGTTTGAAATAAAAGGAAATGCAACAAAATTCTTTAAGCACAGGTAAAGCACAAAAGACACACTCATGTATTTCTGGTACTTCGAACTACAGCTATTATGGAAATCAATGGAGTGATTATTTAGTTTCTTTCTTAGGAAACACAGGAACATTTAAAGAAAAAGGGCTTGACTGTTGAGTCTGCTGTGGCCTGCCCCATTTAACCCTGTGATGTTTTTAAAGGAACTGATTTGTTTTACTTTTTGATTTCCTTTCTCTGAGCTCTTTCTTCAGCTGATTTATAATTCTTGCATCTATTGCTGCCTTCAGCAATATGTTCCATAATTCAGCTACCCTTTGTGTAATTAAATTCTGTTTGAATTGCTTATAGGCTTGCACTGCTTGTAAGCTTTCCATCCGGGATCTCTTGTTTCTGAGTTACTGAAATTGTACTGAGTATACCAGGAATAATGTAGTTTGACTACTAAAATACCTGTGTCTGAGTTCAGACTGAATCTCAAATAAGTAGGAAAAAATAATCTCTGTAAAATTACATTTGAATTGGCATTTTGGTCCTTAGAATTTTCTAATATCGGTATGTGACAGCTGAAATCTATGGAGATAAAAATATGTGACACTATAAACACTCCATAAAAAAACAAAATTTCAACTCTGGTTTGACAACATTTCCCATATTTTCTTAACAATTCCTCAGTCCAAATTTGAATATGCCTGAATGTTTACAATTCCCATTTGTGCTATTTATAACATGCGTTTTTATGTGCTTTCCCAATGTCCTGATAGTTATGTGTCTCTTAAAGGAACAGGCTTCTTCCCTCTCCTGTTCCTACCTTCACTTTGAAAAAAGACTGAGGAAAATATGCCAGTAAAGCAACATGACCACATGCAATGATATTTTCAAGAAAACCTCAGGAGAAAAGCATTTCTATTTCATAGCATAAATCTGAGCTCTTGGCCAGCCTTCCGTTTGCAAGTCGCCTGCACAACTCTCATGCTAATTCTCCACCAAACCTCCAGTTTTATGAAAGCTATATTTTATCTGTTTGGTTCTTTGCAATCACATGAGAGTTGAAAAAGGAATATTAGCACCACTCACATTTTATAGTGGGAGTCACAGTACTTGGTTGACCCCTTTTTCAGGTCCTATTGAATTTCCTGTTCAAAGGAAATGAAAATGTTTTATATTTGATACAGCAGCATATAACAAGAGGTTTAGTTATTACACATAGAGCTGCAATTTTCTGCCTTTTGTTTCAGTTGTCTGAAATTGATCTGAAATTTCAAAGCACAATGTTTGTTGGGGTTTTTTTCATGTTGAGTCTTCAGACACAGGGAACAAGGAACAGTGTCATATGTGTACAATTTACTCTGAGCAGGTAACAAGGAAATCAGAGAACACAAGCCCTGTGTTCACTTTTTGTTATTTGACTCCAAACCTCAGTTAAAATATATTTGAGATACCTTTTCAGGGAGGTCTCATTACTGTAGACCTCTTCACAAATAGGTAAAATGATTAAATTATCCTGCTCCCTTCACCTACCTGCTTTTTTTCCACTCATTCTGAGAGGAATTTTAGCACTGGGGTAATTTTGTCCCCTGAATCATCTCTTCTAATCTGTTAATCTGTATTTCTCTCCCAGTTACTAAAAACCTGTAAAAAACTTAAATTACCCCTCTATAAAACAGAACTAAATTCTACTTTGTGTGGCAAGGAAGCAAAGCATATATCCTCATAAGGAATTTAACACTGATGCCACAAAGTCACTGTTATGACATAATTTAGATTGCTTAAAACCTCTGAGTGTGTAATAAAAAAAAGCAGAAGTGTGAAATTTTAATTCTGGGAATTAAGCCATTAGTTTCAAAGGGTCAGGATTTCACTCAGAATATTTGAAAGGCTAAACAGTTGGCAAGCCTCAAATAGATAGTAGGCTATGTGTGCATATATGGCTGTTGCACACCAAGTGAAAGAACCCATATTTGGGACAAAAAGATACTACAAATTCTTATCTCAGGGCTTTGCTTGCAAAATGAGTCCAAACAATTCCAATGGGAAATGGCTAGATTCTTGGCTTGATTATTATATTAGTGATAAATGAAGATAAGAATTTAGAAGAGGTTTAAGTACAGAACAATGCCAAATACATGCTCAAGAGGACATTGCAGGCAAAATCTTTAAGTTAAAATAAAGTGTAGCTGAATGAAACCTCACTTCTGACAGATGCTATGAGCACTCGCATTAAAAATTGATGAAACGGAAGTCGCATATCTTCAAGGATAAGTATGAGATTATAGTAACAGAGACAAAACCAAGTTCATGGCAGGAAAATATAAAGCATCACAAAATAAAACTAAGAGAAGAAATAGGCTCTAGGTTATTTTTGGTTTGTTGGTTGCTTTCTTTGTTTGTTGCTTTTGTTTGGTTTGCTTTTGGTTTTTTTGTTGTTTGTTTTGTTTTCCTTAAAGGAAAGAGCAATATTATGACTAACAGCTTACATGCAGAGTTTTCAGTTCAACATTATTTGGAATCCTGGAATTAGGATTCTCTTGAAAAATTTAGTGTCCTTCTGTGGTATCTTACTTATAAGCAAAAAAAATTTCAAGTGTTTCTGATTACAAGAAAACCTAAATTATCCCTACATTTTTATTAGCTTCTTCTTGGTTCTTTGACCAGTCACTGGCCTGCTCTTCAATCCTTCTGTGCTTGCCATCAGCGTGGATGGATCCCTAATTTAACATCTCTAGTTTAAGGGAGGGAGCCCTGCAGCCATGACTATTGACTATGAGACTCCCTTACCACAGGAGTGATGCTGCCTGAGTATTTGTTTCAAACATTTTGTTCCTGGAAATGAATTGAACCTTATCTATGCAATTATACTTATCTAATCTTCTTCTATACACTTACTCCCGTGTTAATGATCTGCAAATACTACGTGCTTATTTGTTTGGCTCTGTATTGTTCCTTTGACTGACAAAATGCTGAAAAGACTGATGATGGTGAAAATGAGAGAAATCCAGGTCATGTGAACAGTGTAGAAAAGCAAGACTGAGATTCGTATGAAGATACAATCAAACATTGGTAACTTGTAGGAATGCCTTTTCTAATAGAGACCATAATGAAAGTTTGAAACCAAAAATCAGTGGTTTTGGGGAATTGTGCTCTGTAGTTTTGTTTCAGACCTATTTGAAAGATTTTTTTTTTTTTTTTTTTAAATATTGTTTTGAGGAGGTTTCTCTGTCTCTAATACTAAGTAAGCCACTGTCACCAGGAGGAAACAAAGCTTTTTGGTGGTCAACACTATTCCTAACAAGTTCATAAATTTGCAGCATATTGAACCATGGTTTTTTTCAGAATTATCTTGTAATGTTAGAAAGTCTTACTAACTTTCTTTCTCAATCTTTTGAGGGGAAAAAACATAGATTATGTAGATATTAAGAATTTACCATTCCAACAAAAACAGCACACTTCACCTTTCTGCCCCTAATATCGTGGGCAAACAAAAGCAATCCGCTGTTGAAGATATTGAAGCTCATGAACTGGGCCGGGGAAACTACTCCCAACTGTACAAGTTATTTAAGGGCAAGAAGTGAGACAAAGGTAATTTGAGCTGCAAAAAATTGAGAAGGGAGAGAAAACATTGAAATTTTATGAAGAATGATGGAGGTAAATATTTCTTGGGAATATTTTTTTAATAACTTCTAGGAGGTAATAAAGTAGTGGAATAGTCTCCTCAGCTCCTGCTCTTGTTTGGGGTAGCTAAGCAGTCTATGCAGAACTGTCATCTATTCATTTTCACTGGCAGCAGTTATAACAATATGTCCATCATAGCTGGATTGTTTTTATTTGCTATTCACAGGCAGTTCTGTGGGAGAGAGTTTACAATGTCAGGGCCTGATGTGTGGCATACAAGTTGGACCAAATGGGTGATAAATGAAATGTGAACCCATGTAAGTGAAGTAATATATTTTTCTATACACTGTATGTTCTCTGACAACACTGGCTTTTATTGTAAGACAAACTGATACAGATTAGTAGGAAAGACAACATGCTCCACTCTTAAGGAGATTTTGCTTTCCTTCCTTAACATTTACTTCAGATGAAAATAAAGACAATTCAGAATGTGACTACATGGATACCACGCAGGGACTTAAACTTATTGGAGCAGGAATAAAGTTGATTTTTAGGCCTGATATTTTTTTCAGGTGTAGCAAATACAAATTCAGATGTTACGTGGTGATTGCTGACACCTACCATTTCCTTATACCTTTCAATAAAGAGGCCATCTGCTGCATCTGCTCAGGATCTTGAAGAAGTTGAGTGCAGCATCTGACTAGGGAATATCTGAACTCTCAACTGCCTTGTACTGCCTTCTTGGTCAACAACATTCAGTATAGTTGCTGATGTATGAGAAAGTGAAAATTGCTTATTCTCAAAGACTTTAATCAAAAGGCACATCTTGGTCTTCAGCTGTAATTTCTTGTCTAAAACAATGTCACTCATTTGACACGCAGTAATTTCTGGATCAAATCTAACACTTCTTTTGAAATCTTTTAGGAAGGTATTCAACCTTGACATAAAAGCTACACAGCATCATGTGCATCACTGAGAACCCTACTCAGGAAAGTATTCACTGTTATGGGAGATTTGTTTTACATTCTATAGCTCCATATCTGTTGATAAAATCCTGCATAATCTTAGTTCTTTATAAAATTGTCACTGTATTTTTTTCTATACAAAAAATTAGTGACTTTAAATTGTTAAATCCATTAAAGAGCAGAGAAACATTTATCTTTCAGTTCACATAAGTGAGTGGAAAAAAAGAAGGTATCTATCTGCTAAATACTGGTGTAATCTTTGCATTGTGATACTTCAAAATAGAATGTAGACACCACATTCAAAATAAGTTAATGTCTCTGATGGTATCAGGTTTACAGAGGAAACAGATGCAAATATTTTGCTCAAAACAACAGAGAAATCTCAGAGTCATGTTAAGGAAAATAGAGATCACTTGTACTAGAGATTTCTGGTTTTGTTTTAGACCTTCTATCTAGAAAATAAAATTACACTTAATAGATGTAACAAAACTCATGAAGTGTACAGGTTTTAATCCAAGGACTATTTCTGGGTTTTGGGTTTTTTTTGTTAAAATATTTGAGAAAAAGTCTGTGCCAAGGATTAGAACTTGGTTTCTAAAGGAAAATACTGCATTTGATTCAAAACTTTAAAATAGTTATCAGCAGCAAGAAGGAAGCCTTTAGGGTCATAATAAGAGTTTGGTAAATATTAGGTGCTGAAGTGAAAGTAACTTTCTGTTTTTACTTAAGTCACTCCACATTCATTTTTATCTTATTTCATATTTATCATATTTATCACAAGTGAAACAATCAAACTTTGATTCCTTTTAAACTTTCCTAATTGTAGGACTGTGCTTTCTAATCAGTGAGAGCTCCAGAAACATAATGATTAACTACTGATTTCTGTCTCTCACCGTAGATGTATCTTTCTCTCACCATAGCTCTATCACATCAGCATAACATTTGCCTGCTAAGGCCAGACTGGAGGGAGGTAATCAAAACTTGAACATATAAAATGCTTCTACCAGTTTATTACTCCAGCTGACCTCTTTCCCCAAAAGCGAGGACCTTTGAGAGACCATTTGAAAAGTATATTGTCAAATAAAAGTGACATTTCAAGCAGAAAACCTCAGCATTAAAAACTGAGACAGATGCCTGTCTTGCTATAAGCAGATGCTATTGCATCAATATTGCAACTGTTGATGTCCCTTCTGCAAAAAGACAGGGGTTGTGTGATATGGGGATAATGATTATTGCTTAACCAAAGGGTTAATAGTTAAATGCTTGGGGAATATATTTGTGCTTAAGATAAATTGCAAACTATGACAAGGACATGCTGCTTGCTTGACCAGCAAACATTGTGGTAACCGAAGCAAAACCGCAGGTGCAAGAATCGTCGAGAAGAGGAAAATAACCATAACGAAGTTCCTGATCTAGGCCTTTAAAACTTACTGAGGCCAGCTTTGAGGACTGGACTAAGGCCAGAGGATCAAGGAGCATGCGTGGACAAAAGAGGTGAAGAGTTCAACCTCGATGAAGATGGCTGCCTTCATCCCTCGACCACTCCTCACGACCACCAGGAGGCATCAAAGAATATACTGCGCAGAGGCAATGAACATGCAAGCTAATAATAATATGAAGCGGGGATAGGTAATGAATATGTATAGGCGTATTGGGAAATCTAATGCATAGGTAACACTTTCAGGGATAAATAAGGAAGTAAGAGCTGCAGTCAGCAGGCATATCTTTGAGGGAAAACCCTCTATGCCCCCAGCACTGAATAAAGCATACCTACTTCATAACCCTCAGATTCTGGAGTCATGATTCCATGAATCATGTGTATATTTCCAAAAGTGGCTGAAGCCACTGTCTAAATAGGTGCTGAAGAAAGGACGGTGAGAAATACCATATTCTATATGTGGAGTGTCTTTTCTTCTTAAGCCAGTTTAATTTGTTTCTGACACAATACATTCATCAAAAAATGTATGTACTGCAAGCTATTTGGATGCCAATGTGACGTGTGAGACCAATACATATAAAAGAGTTCTTGAGCAGTGTAACATAGAAGATAGTGATAACATCCATTCTGCAAAAGACATTTTAAAAAATCTTAATTGTGACATGATGGAGAAGATTAGGGTTGTGATCCTGTGTGCAATAGGACTGTAAGCCAGTCTTTCCAATCTTAGCATCACAGTCCATCATGTAACCAAAAAGCAGCAATTCTAAAACAAATTGAGGAGCTCAGTAGAAATATTTTGTATGAGAAACTGAATTGTTCTTAAAATATGATTATAATCATGTAATGATCCATTACTAAATGCATCTGTCTACTACAAGTATTCATTAATATTTGTAGCACTGCAGTCCTGTAAAGCATTGGATTATTTTGTACTAAGCACTATGTAAATATGGATAAAAAAGGCAACTGTAGCGCCAGAGGACATACTGTTTACAAAGCAGCAGCAGATTTTGTGCATGCAGCCCAGCAGAAGAGTTTGTGAAAGCAATGTCAGATACTTCCAGTTCTCATAAGCTGTGCTCCAATCAGCAGTCTAATGTATGTGAAGTTTGCTCTTAAACCCAGATGTCCTCTTCTTCAGGTTTTTGTCCACCACACATAAAACTTATTAGTTACGTTTTCTTCAGGGTAAATGATTTTTCAATTGCAAAACTATTTTTAAGAGGTGTTGAAGTTCATTGATTAGCAATCACATCTAAATTAATACCTACCATGCTTTAAAAAGAAGGTAGAAATTTCTAGTGGCATAGAAAGTAAGCCAGTAAATATTGAATGAATGAATGAATGAATGAATGAATGAATAAATAAATAAACAAATAAATAAAAAAGACTGTCAAACAGTTCATGCAGAACAACTCCAGGGAAACTTGTGAGTTTTACAACCTTTGGGGGAATACTTTTCTAATTTAAAAAATTTCCATAGAAACTGTTATGTGTGAATTGGAAGTCTAACGGAATAAATCTAGATATAAGCTAGAATATGAAGTGATCCAATTTTGTCCAATTTTTACATTAAAAACTGCAAAAGAAACTCCAATAACACTGTGAAGATATTCTTAAAAGTCCTGAAACTTATTGGACTAATACATCTAGACATTTTCTTCCATACTTCTGAATTGATTCAGTTCAGGGAAATGCATTACAGTTAGCATTCAACTTTAATTGCAATGAGGTGACAACATACTGGGTAATGAGTTGTTTATGAGTTGTAGATGTGTTTACAATGAGTTGACAATGTGTTGGATAAAGTGTTCTTCTAAAGTTGTAGATCTATTTACAGTGAGCAGTGGGGGAATGTTCATTAGTTGTCGATTTGTTTGTTTACATTGTTTTCGATTTGCAATTGCTATAAAACAAATCCCAGGCTCATGAAGGATGATTGTTTGTGTGCTTTAATGATTTACTGTAGTAGCTTGTCTGAAAAAGTACTTAACTCTGCTTCATCTGTCAGTTCTCACTGCAAAAGCTCCCAGTCACAATAGTTTTATTAGCACAGCATGGGCCATTTGTAAGAACATTACGCATCTAAAAAATATTAGTGCTTTCCTGTACAGGCTGTTGTATTTTGGCTGGCTGAGCTGAACAGAATTTCTTCTGCCCTGTACAAGTTTATATCTTTTAATATGTACCAAGACATTCACTTGAAGCTATATGTATTCCATCCCTGGAAATGCTTTCCCTAATATGTCTTAAGAAAGGTCACATGCTTCAATTACTATGTATTTTTTCTTATTGCTGCTACCTTCTCAAAAACAGTTTAAAAAAGAAAAAAAATCTACCATCAAGTTATGCTAGGTTACATGACATGAAGGAAAACAAATATACATTGGAGGATACTGGCTTTTAGGCTACAGAAAATCTTTCAACAGTTTTCAGCAATTTGGTAAAATAAATATGATAATATACTTTGTTACTTCAATCACTGTATGTTAACAGTTTTTGTTCAAAACAGACCCAAAAAAATAATTTTTGATTGTTTAGCTCCCATACTAGCTTTTCCCAATTACTAGTCCTGTGGTTCTGAACAAGCATGTTTCAGGGGTTTTTTCTTTGTTATTTCCCAAGAACATTGTATGACATATACTCCCCCTTTCATTTTCCCTTGCTGTGCATCTTTTAAGTATGCATTTTTGACTAAGTTTTTGTAACTCATATCTTATCATGGGTTTCTCCAATGTTCGAACACATTTCATCCTCAAATTCTTGCAAAAAAACTCCCAAAAGAGCTGATAAAGGAGTCTAAAAGATGTCTGAGGTTTGGATTATATTGCTATGCAGAAAACCTGCTCTACCCAGGTAAAGTGAAGAACTTCTGGAACTCATCAAAACATAATTTTGAATGTCCTGAATAATACAAAAATTAGTCCAAATAATCTAATTACTAAAATCCAGACATCTGATAAAATCTCTGAAGTCTTAAACACATTAGAGAGATATGTAAAGCAAAAAGGCCAAATATATAGCATTTAGAAATGGTACATAGCTGGCTATAATGTGAATGTGTTACCAGTGTCCTGACTTTTTATCTTTTTTCCTAATCATGTCCTTCTCATTAGTTTGTATTTAGCAATTCAATTATTTGGAATTTATATACTGTAATTCTCAATACTTTTTCATGCAGTGATCATGCGTAAAGAATGAAAGCTGTAATTGCAGGGAGAGGTGCTGTCTCCCTGACATCCCCACTCCTCGGAGAGCAAGGTTTTGCCACAGTGGGGGAAGGAGGAAGAGAAGGTTAATAGAAACACTAGCTAGACTCTTCCATAATTCTGTCCCACAAAACCGGAAGTGGCCAAATAGCTAACCCATCTACATTTTTGTTCTGCCTGGGTTGGTTTTCCTAACATACCAGTTGTGATGTTCATGCACTAAAGCTTGGGGGCTGACAAGCAGGGGCAGCGTGTCTCCACAAGAACTTTCCATGCACACCTCTATATGGCTATAGACCTCAGCTGGCTTTGTGATCTAAATTCATTGCCTTTTTGAAGAGAAGAAAAAAGAAGGGAGATCAGCAGGCAATTAAAAAAGGAAAAGCTAGTTAATCCCAAGTGGAAACTTTCTTAGGCATTTCAGCACCTAGAGCTTGTCCTTTTCTGTGAAAGACCTCAGCAATACGAGTGTTGTCCATGTTGATTAAGTCTGTGGTTTTTTATCCCATGAACAAACAATGCCTCTGTAGAACGCAGATACACTCAGTGAAACTTCACAGTATGTCTATTTATCTAGAATAAAGAACAATATTGAATTTAATATACTTTTCTATTAGCTTTTTGGGGCAGATTAGCATTGTAAAACAGGTATATGGTCATTATCTTCCACAAGCACAGTATTTAAAACTAGAATATATTATTTTTTTATACCTCTAGATCGCATTATAGGACATTTATACTATAATGGGACATTTTTTCTTAGTATGGTTCTTAAAAAATCCCAGTTCTATATAAATAATATTACTTTTTAAAAAAGTCCCATTATACATAATACTTTAACTGTCATGCCTTATTTTTTTCAGTTGTTCAATATTTTGTTAGTGATACTAATTCTAATTACAAGAAATGGAAAAGATTATCACAAAATCAGCTGCAAAGGCTGAAAAACCTAGTTCAGGATTATTTTGTCTCACTGGGAAATAGTTCAACATCCTAGACCAGGTTGGATAGGGTTCTGAGCAATCTGGTCTTGTGGAAGCTGTCCCACATGGCAGAGGGATTGGAGCTAGATTATCTTTGAGGTTCAAGCCATTCCAACCCAAGCCATTCTATGTATGCTCTATAAGCTGTTACTTTTCATATTAGGAAATAAACAAATAAATAAGGAAATAAAGCAGATTTTTACAACAGACAAGTAGGGGGTAATTTTCTAGAGCATGAATGGAAGGCACTCATAGAAATCCCATTAACAAGTAATCAAAGCTGTGGGTATGCATCCATTCACATTGCTTTGGAAAATATACCCCAAGATGAATAATTTTAGTATGTACAGTAAATTCACAGCTGATGCTTTATTGTCCACTGAGCCATCTTTTTCCTCATCTGGGAAATCAGTTATGCACATGTTTTTACATCAAGAAGCAATGTAGTGCTCTTATTTACTAATATGCAATGCCATAAAACTTTGAAAAGAATTTTAATGATTTTTGCAAATTAGTCGAGTCTAAAACTCACCTAGCAGCAAAGAATACAGAGGAGGTAATAGAGAAACTGCTGTTCATGTAATTTTCATAGCTTCTTACATATTCATGTTCCAAAAGGATTTCTTTCACAGAAGCTCATGCTCATCTAACCAGACACTTTGTAAGTAAAAATGCATGAAATTTAAACCAGCTTTTCATATGGACGTTTTTTTATGGCTGAGTGTTTTAGCAATCCAGCAATGGTAGACACCTATAAATGTATAATGTGATGGATTAGATTGTAATGCAGTCTGGATGCATTTGGAGGTGGTGTTTGCCCCTTAGTGCAAATCCATTTTAATGTCAAAACGGCTTCATTGGAATTAATAGTGCATTGTCCAGGCAATAAGTAAAACATTGCAGTAGTTTTTTCCTTTGAAAAAGAATCCAAATCTTGCTCCTAATTACAATTATGACAAGCGATAAAGCTACTTCTAACAAGGAAATACTAAGAAAATCAAAACATCAGTGCACTGGATAGGTTTGGATTCCTGATTTTAACCTGGTTTTAAAATAGGAATTTTAAAGAATTTGTTAACAAAGATTTGGTCTCTTCATGACTCGTCAAAGCACATTGTAAAACCAGCAACAAACTTACACCTTAGACAGACCTGCATGAATTTGGGGCATGTCAACCTGAGGAACTTGGGAAAGTTAAAACCAAAATAGCTGAAAGGTGTGAATGTAAAGCTTGTTATGTAAAGTGCTTTACCATTCTGTGTGAATATGCTCCTTGAAATCCAAAATATTTTTGAAACTTTTCAGCAGTAAGACCATCTTGTTTCTCTGCAGGACTCAAAGGCACTTCAAACTCAGGTCTACATTCACATGCTTAGGTAACTCAAGCTTTACTGAGAGTCTTCTGGTAAACGTATCCTAAGTTTAAACCTTAGATTAGAAATTATTTTTAATAGAAAAAAAGCACCCACAATTGGTTTCACTTCTGTGTGACCTATATATACTTTTAGATTATTCGTATGTTTAAAATGAGGATTCATATGTTTAAAATTAAGTATCATGCTACATTCCAATGAGCCAAAGAAAATCTTAGTGGAACCTTCAGGATAAGAAGGAATAGAGTGACATCCCCTTGCGATGTCTCCATCAAAAAACAGTGGAAAAGCAAGTCTTGCAAATGACTCAATATTGCTGATACCAAAAAGTTCCTGCTCTTTGTCAAATTCCCAAAAATGGTTAAAAGGAAAGACATTTTAAAATATAAAAAGCCTTCTATTTTTTCAGCATTCTGGTTTTAATTTTGAAGTTTTTTTCTAAGATGGTAAAAGTCTTGCTTCAAAAGCAAAAAAAATGAATAATTTAATTTTACAAAATACTTATATTTATATTCCTTGTGGCTAGAAGTCTCATAACAATAAACCACAAAAAAAAATCTTCCACAGATATTTAGATTAGATTCTGTCAGCATATTAATTGGTCATTTCATTTTATTTGAATCAAGTTTGTCTCAGAATCTCGTACATGCAGCATTTGGAAAATCCCAAAATTTCATTTTTTCAGAAAGGTTCTTCTGGGATATGGACAGAGTTTTCCATTACTGTTCTCACAGTTTAACCCCAGCCAGCCACCAAGCATCAAGTACCTCGCAGAATCAGAAGAGAAAAAGCCAGAAAACTCCTGGGTTGAGATGCAGACAACTTAATACGGAAAGCAAAAGCTGTGTACACAAGCAAAGCAACACAAGGAATTCATTCACCACTTCCCGTGGGCAGGCAGGTGTTCAGCCATCCCCAGGAGAGTAGGATCCCACCATGGGTGATCGTTACAAACACCATCACTCCAAACATCCCCTCCTTCTTCCTTCTTCCCCACACTTTGTACACTGAGCATGATGCCATACACTGTGGAATATCCCTGTGGTCAGCTGGGGTCATCTGTCCCAGCTATGTCTCCTCCCAGCCTCCCATGCATCCTCAGCCTCCTCACCAGCCTGGCAGTATGAGGAGCAGAAAATGCCTTGGCTCTCTGTAAGCCTTGCTCAGCAATAACAAAATATCTCTATATTATCAACTCTGTGTTCAACACCAATCCAAAATACAGCCTCACACTACCTACTGTGAAGGAAGTTAACTCCATCCCAGCCAAAACCAGCACAAACGTAAAGTCACAGATGTAAAAGAATGTTAATATAATGGTAAAAGTGCAATGTATGCATTCAGATTGCAAAGACTGATCTACAATGAATAGTTTAAATCCTTTTTTACTAACTTTTCAACCTTAAAAAATAAACCTCTGCAGTACTTCATTAGTTATTGAAAATACTTTTTTTTTCCAACACAAACCTTTTCAAAATACAAGTTTATATTCAAGCTGTCTGTCAAGTAATACTGTGAGTGCCAACAAGATATTTTCCTCTCTTTTCTAATTGGGTAACACAGCTAATTACTGTTGTCTGTGGAATCATGTTTGATTGGCAGCTTGAATGTAAACAGAAACCATAATTTTAGATGATATTGTATAAACATTTGGATAGGGATGTGCAAGCAGTGAAACTTCAACTAAGAGAAATGTATATCCTAGATAAGAAAAGTTACCTGTGTATCATAGTTATCTATCTCTGATAAAAATTCTTTTAAAATACATGGATTCCTGCCAAATGCCTACAGTAGTTTCCAAAAAAAATTTTGGCAAACCATTTATCAAAAAAATTGGAAATGTATTGTAAATTATACAGAAAACATGAGAAATGAATGTCACAGTAAAGTAGTCTTTGTATACACTTCAAAGCACTTCTGGATCGAGGTCTATAAAAAGTTAAGGAAACAGAGATATAGTCCACAGTACAAGAGCATAACAATAAGAAGGTGTTAAAACTAAGTTTGAAAATATCCTCTAAAACGCAATATGCAAATTCATTTCAGAAGGACTAGGATTGTTGATAGAAGGGACCCGTGTCATGAATACTAGCAATATGTCAGATTTCTTAATTGTACTCCAGAACTCTCTCTCCGAGTTTCCTTCATAATACTTTTTGATCTTAAAAAAAGAAAAAAAGAATGAAGTGTGTTACCTAAATACACAGGCCAAAAGGCAAACTACTTGGAACTGGAGAAGGAGGAGGAGATTGAGTTCTGATTATTTTTTTCCTGAAAATTTTATCCAGAATGTGAGAAGCAGCACAATGCAAAAACCAAGCAAAGGGAAGAATATCTGCCTGAAACATTTGTTTAGCAAACTGATGTCTTTCTTCATGTTTGTTTTAACTAGTGTTTTACCAAGATAGCTTAACTGCTGTTCCTCAGATTCCCAGACATTTATTTGAATGCTCGTATTTTATTTAATGAAGGCTTTTGCAGAATGCTCAGAACTCACATTAACTCATTGAAATTCCCGCTGGACAATTCTAGCTGGTTCAAAATGTAACTAAGAACCTGTTAAAATGCTGAGTTCTTTTTGAGAAGACATTTAGACTCCATCCCAGTTCTGACTGTTTTATACAATTTGTTGTTTCCACCAAAAACACTCACTAAGAGAACTTTGTATAGTTTACTGTCAGGATTTTGTGTTCATGAAAAAGACCTCACTAAATTTCATATTTGAAGAAAAGAAGAGGAAATACTTACATAATTTAAATAATTTCAAAGAAATATCTCTCTATATATAAAATATTGCAAAAAAACCTCAAAATGAAATATAATGACAATCCCAAAGGAAGTCTAGTTCTCTTGAAGTTTTTGTTTTCTAAGAGAAAAACACCATTGTGAAACGCTCTGTTGAGTCAGACAAGATATGGAAGTTGAAATTTTGAGCTGTAATTGCCAACTGGAGTGTTAAGCAGTGATATTTTTGTTAATTTTTTTTCATTGAGGCTAATTCTAAAAGTTCTGCCTCAATGTTATGAGACATTATTTTTCCAGAGCCAAGAGATTCTGTGCCTTGCACTTTGCTCTGCACTGGGACAACAATGATCTAGAATATAATGCATTGTCTCTTGAAAGACATCATTTGGTTGCAATCGCATCTGGCAGTAAATGATGCAAAACATGATTTTATGTGACAATTCAGGCATTGAATGGTGTTGTATTACTTTGAATGGCAGTTGCAGTACTGAGTGTTTTCTGTTCATGAAAATTTTGAGAAGACAAGATACTGCAGAATACTGTGGGATTTATCCCTTGTGCCTTCTCTCCTTTGAGCCTGGCTGAATAGTTCTAGCTGAACTGAAGTCCTTGATTTGTTCACAAAGTAGGAAGCTCTCACATTGAATTATTCTCTCTGGCTTGTAATGCTTGCTTGCAATGTGGCAGAATTTGTACTACAAAAACCCCACAACCATGGTTGTCTTATATGTAAATGACCACTTGCTTTTGTAATAAATATTTTACATATGTAAAATTATACATATGTATATATTATTTTGATTTCTGTTCCATTAAAATGGAACATTTTTTCACAAATTAAATGTGCAGTTACATACTGTTTACTTCTGAAAGCACAAACCTTGGCTTTACTGTGAATCAATACAGTCTCATTACACAAACTTTTTAAAAGTTTTTCTCATGTACTGTTGTTCTTCTCTAATTATTTTGTCATGGATAGGTTCATCTCCTGATTTTGAAAATTTATGAAACCATGTAGCTTTAGGTTTTTTTAGCTTCATGCATATTTTTAATATACTAGTCTAGATGGAATTGCTGGAAATGGAATTAAAATGTGAATATTTGGAAAAAACCAAACTGATTTATTAAAGGCCAAAAATTACATTACATAATGACTCAGCTGAGCAACAGAAGTTAATATGATATATCTGCTAAGAAGTGAATCTGCTTTCAGACTGGAGACTGATAGCTCAGCAGGAGGATGAAGCACATGGGAACAGCTCGCTCACAGCAGGCAGCAGCAGCTGGTACACTGCAGCTAAGGAGATTGCAGAGGGGTTTCCCACCACAATGTGCAGAACAGAACCATGACCACCTAATCTGCAAAAATACCTCCTAAGCATAGAGGCACAGGGAGATCTCAGACCTAAAAAGCACTACCCTTATTTTGAAAGGCTTTTCTCTGTAAAAATCTTAAGCATATCACAGAGTTCACAGTCCTACCCTGCTCTGAAAAAGAGCCAAATCCCTCTTTCATTCTCAAATAAGATGTTTGTCCAATTGTCAGCAGCATGTCTGGTCAGAGATTTGGGTGCTACTATATGACAGCTAATAGTCTAAAAAAACACAGCATAGAAAAGGAAATTAAATTCCAGCTTTTAATACTATTACATTCACTGACTTTTAGTACAACAGCTACAGGTCATCTTCTGCCATCTTTGCATAAAAGCTTCTTACTGCTTTTATTAAGCATTGAAAAAAATTTAAAAATGCAAGATAAATAATGTATTGATATTTGAAAAAAGAAAGAACTTTGCCATGTCACTAATGAAATTGTACTTGATGTGTAATTTGTATTCTAGATAAGGTCTGTGTTAGGATATCTCTTGCTCTCTGATCCAATTGTAATTGATGTTTATATCAGCAAGAGATATATCCTCAATGTGGATGTTCTACTTCCTTCCACAAATCCCTTCTTATCCATACAGCACCTCAGAATTTATTTTTAAACACAAATATTAATACAGATTCTACCAGAACTGACTTTCTTCATTATATAAAAAAGTCCATTTGGAGGGGCTAAGTGACATCGTATTACTCAGTGTAGTAAATATCAACTGCGAGGTGAGCTGACCAGTACTGACACTATAGTAAATAAAAGGGAGAAAATTTAGTGAACCTTGCAGCATATGAAAGGGGAAATTTTTAGAATGCAAAGTTAGACCTTGCTACCTGGAAAGAAGACTCGGGGATGATGAATGCATATAAGTTTTACAACTGCAGGTGTAGGTCAGCTGATTGCATGCTTGCAAGTATTTTAGCTGATAAACATTAATCTTCAATGATCTTATTATTAGTAGAAGTGGAGAAATTAAACATATATTGCTGAAACCTGTCATATTTAAAATTTACAGAACAGAAAGAAAAGGTTTAGTCTCAAACAGTTTTACTTACATTCTTATATATTTGGCACTACTTCTTACTTTATCAAATGAATTGGATTTTCTTTGTGGAGGAGAATTTAAGTCATGATAAAAACAAAGAATGCATTTGGAAACCATTTTTGATTTATCATCTAGGAGCCCTCCTAGATCAGACATTCTCTGAACAAGTCACTGCATAAAAGATACCAGCACTATAACTCCCTCCACTACCAAAAAATATTATTTAAAAATGTTATGCTTTGGGAATACCAAATCTTTAATTAGAAATCATCAAGTCAACCAATGAAAACATTTATTTTATATGCATATTCTCTATTTGCAAACTGATAAGTTGCTAGTTAAAAAACCTCAAACCCAAACTAATATTTCAAGCCTCTTTTTCTGCACATAATAGTAGATCAAACATGAGTTCTAAGCATTGAATAACCATTAGACAAACAGTTAAATGAAGGTCATATAATATTCAAGGAAATAATTCAACAAAATGTTCAAGAAAATAATTTACTCCCAAACATAGGGTAGGATTGGAGTTGCTGGCTGGCTAGCCTAACCATTTGAGCTGTTTCTTTGGTAAGAATATTTTCAAGTAGCAGTCTGAATTACAATTTATTTTATTGTATTTTATGACAACTCATCTTTTCCTTTCATCATTCTATTAGGAAAATTGCTTATTGGAATAGTCACAGAAGTTAAAGGAAGACAAAGCATATTTCTGTGGTCTGTTATTATCTAAAAAGAACTTGTTTTAGAGCATTTTTTCATCTTTCAGACAGAAACATTATGTCCAATGATAGGTAGAAGTCAGTAAAGCCCAAACTGGAAATAAAAGGTAATTTTTGATGGTGAGGACGATTAACTACTGCAACAATTTTTCAAGCAATACAGTAGTCTTTTTCATCACTTGGAATCTCTAAATCAAAATGGGTGGGTTTTCAAAAGACAATCTGTTATGCCTCTCTGAGTTACTGTCTGCTATGGGAAAACTGAATGAAATCTCTAAAATTTTTGTGCAAGCCAGACAACAGGATTGTAATGGCACCTTCAAAATACATTAGTGTATGCATTTAGCCATCCAAAATTTGAACTAATATTAACAGATTTTTAAAAATATATTTATTTCTGTTTTTTAGTGTATTCTGGGCTAAAAAAGACTGTCATGTTTGTGACATTGATAGAAGCAGAATTCAAACACCATCATTTTCTTTGTCGCAATCACTCAAATGCCAAACAGGGAGTAGCTTCTGCCTTCTGCCTTGTTGTTGTATCAGCCACAGGTAATTTGTAAATAACAGTGACTGGATATGCCAAAGTTTGTCCTTGTAACGAAAAGGAGACAGCTGAAGAGAGAAGGCGGGAGAAATTCTGCACAGTCAATGCCAGTTTGGGGATCTGTCAGTGTTAAATTATCATTTCCATTTTATCTTGTGATTGTAACGTTCATTGTGAATTAGAGCATTCATTCAGCAGCAGCGTCTTGACACAGAGTGAGGGACCCATGATAGTGTGTGACAGAGCAATCAGCAGCTGAGCTGAACCAGTACTGAGGGGCTGTTCTTTACTAGAGCAATGACATTCAGGCTGTTAGGGCCATTAACTGTGAATAGCTACAGAGGTAATGTGGGGACAATTATGCAAAGGTTTGGAGCTGAAATCTGGACCTTTCCTGCCCACTTTCAACTTCTAGCATGCAATCCAGATGGGAAAAGACAAAAAACAATCTTCCCTTCGCAAGGCAGGCCATCTAGCAGCAGAGGTAATAAGACCAGGCAAAGCACCAGAGGGGATCTGCTTGATCTAAGTCAGATGTAGATCAATCTTAGGAGTCCCAGGTGTAGCAATATCTAGTCTAGACCACAAATCAGGAAAATAGTGTTCTTCATACAATCAATGTTACTGCAAATATCCCCATTAAAGAAGATAAGATGTTGAGGAAATGTTTCATTTTCTGTTAATTCTGTAATTAATTTTACTGTTTCAATGACAGCAATGAGGGGTTTTGTACCCTATAATTGTCACAAGAAGTAACTCATTTAGGTCTATTCATCAGAACATAATACAGCTCACTGCTGGAGGGAAGGAAAGTTTCAAAACTAAAAAATGGCCAACCGCTGTGTAACATTCTGTCTTCTGTCTGTTGGTGTAACTGGAAAACCCCATCCTAATCATGACTGGAGCTTTATATGGTCAAATATACTTTTACTCAAAGTAGCTCACTTGCACGTTTCTGTTCTATCCATTCTTTCTAAAAAAACCACCATTACATACGTAAGATAGTTATTCTAAAGAAACACTTAGTATATAATACCATCAGAGCTAATTTTATTTTGAGCCAAGTCACTTATGTTTATTACCTTTGTCAATTACATTTATTAATTGGGAATTTAGCATGTGATATACAGCAAAATGCTTGAAATAATAATTTTTTAATACTGAATACATAAACAGATGGTGACTCTTGAAAACCATATATAAATAAAATATAAAATAACTTATTAATTAGAAAATGTACCCATATAAATTCCTTTGCCAGCAAAGTTGCTATCTATAGGTTTGTTTGAAATGAATTTTCTGGTAACTGTGATTCGCAATTGTATAGTATTAGGAATTACAACTGAGTTTCTCTAGTTTCAGCTGAAGATACTGCAATAAAGACATTGAAGTCCATGAAAATCTCTTCATCTTAGCCATGTTAGCAAAAATAATTATTAAAGGAATGTGCAGGTAGATAATATGAAAAGATGAAGACCTAATCACATGGGTTGTGAAGCACAGCAGTCTTCCTTGTTGTATTGAGTCAGACTACATTTCAATGGTTGTGAAAGCGCCGGTGTTCAACTTCTTTTTTCTTCCGCACTAAATCTCTCCCTGATGAATCACCACTGAAACTAACACTTTTGCCAGGAATATACAGAAATCATTGCCACTGAAAACTGTGTTTTTATATTTTAAAACCTGATTTACAAACTATTATGTTGTTCTCAAGTTTCTTAGCAATATTTCCCCTGAGACCTGAATATATAATAGTGGCTTTTTTTCTGGCTACAGAATGAGAAGAAAAGGAAACTCTCCTCCTTGGATCAACAGTCCCTGCTGAGGAATCCCTCCATTCAACTGGCTTGATCAATTAGCCATTACAGAGGTAACTATTTCCCTTTTAAAAAATGACAAATTCTTCAATTCTGCAAAACCACTTGCAGAATTATACCCAAGAAGACAAATATGCAGAAGTATGCAAGAAGAAAAAAGGCCATTTTAGTATCGTAGTGTTCTAGCCCAGTCAGTGCCTGCTTGCATTTTTTCTACTTTTAAAAGTAGGAAGATGAAAGTGGAAAGTTGATGGTGTCTGGTGATTTGTTCAGGAAATTAATCATTATCTTCCATATACCACAGCACAAAAACCCTTTAGTATAAATGAATGGACTAAATTATTTCTGAACAGTTCCTGAATTATTGCACATCTGATCAGTTCAGTATAGGAAGAGGCACAACTTGCATTTTTGGGTATCAGGTCTATGGTTCAACCTCACACATAAAATACTTTTTCCTGTCATTATTCCTTCTCTTTAACATTTCCTATGTAAACATGCTAGTGGCATCAAACTCTGACGTATCTGATGTGGAAACAAAACCTCTCACTGTTAACACTGTTTTATTGATCGGAGGCTGTATCCTGACTGGGTCAAGTTTTTTCTGTGCAGTAGGTTTGTAACAAAAAAGGCCATCATCACTCATGAATTTATGGGCTGCTCTCACTGCAACCCAATGTGTGGTGAGAACAGGATCATCTCCCTCTCAGATTTCTGAAAGAACTTTACATGAAATTAAAAGGGTGATATTTTTAGAAGAAAACTAACAAGTGTGATAGTATTTAATTATGAAATGAGGAAGGGAAGACTTTATGAAAGAAAGCTAAAAGTTTAGATATAAAGCATAAGTAGGTTGAAATGCAATGTGAGTTTTCCAAAACTATAATCTAACAGGATAAAAAGGTAACATACCTCACAGATAAAAGAAATGTGCTAGACCTCATTTTCATAAGAACCTACCAGATAATTCTACAATGCAAGATATTTGTCAAATCAAGATTATCAAAGAAGTGGAAAGGCTTGTCTTTTGAGATCAGTCTTTCAAGCATGGCGTCTGAGGCTGCAAGGAAATATGGTTGCTGTCTACAAATATATCAGGGTGTACACACCAGTGATAGAAAAGAGCCATTTAAAGATAGAATACATTTAAAGAACACACACTGATTCCAAAATCCATTTAGAGGAGAAAATAGGATAAGGTTTCCAGCTGTCAGAACTTCTGGGTCTATCTTCCAATGGAAGATCATGGGAGAGTAGCCTACTAGGAAGGTCTTTGCATTTCTGAAAGGAGCTAAATAATGCAGTCCCTGGAGAAGCAAAGGGCTCCACTCAGTGACTTAGGAGCTTTCTAGTTTTACTCTCTGAAGAAAAAGAGAAAGAGGAAGAAATTGTGTGAAATATGTGAGCCTCGCTTTTAAATGTCTCTTACTTATTTTCATTGTAATTGTAAATATTTCTTCACACACACATACTTTAGCAACTTTTCTATATACTTCTAATTAGAATTCAAGGCTTTTTTTAATCAATTATCCCCCCAAAAAAACATCCAGTGTAATTGTCTGAAGGAATACTTACTTTTAACCGAAATCTCTCCCCTAACACCTATACTTACATGAGTGGGGAATAGAGCTTCAGTTGATGGAAGTGGTGGTGAATGCAGGACTTTACCAGCATGACAGTTTTCTGTCACTGCGGCTGTCCTGGCTTTATTGTTAGTGATGAAAAATCTCATTCCATGGGCTTTTTTCAGATTCCAGAAATGAACTGTGTGTTAATCCACCACCCAGAAGACTTTGTAAGACAGTAAATATGACCTATTTGTGTTGCTTGGCCTTTAGCTTTAGCTGACTTCTTACTCTATAAAGGTACAAAACTTTGACCAAGGTTAACTAGTAGGTCATTGTTGAAAGTGCCATTGTTTTATGCTAGAGCATGTGTAAAATATATGTCTTTCGGACAGTATATTTCCTGAGCTGTTGAATGCCACCATTGAGGGAGATGTGAAGGCTGCCAGTACCAGTAGCTCATAGCACATGAGGGTAATAAAAGATATTCCCCAGCATGGCATCTCTTTCCTAGTATAATTGGCAATGAATGGGTGCAATAATTAAAGAACCTCAACAATTTCAGATGGAAGGATTTTTTTTTTTTGTGTGGTTTTATAACTGTGACGATATATGAAAGTTATGCAGTGTGGGCCTCATGTGACACACTATTAATATTATTATTAGATGGACTATACTTTTGCCTTAAGCCTTGCCCCCTACCCCAAATAAGACCCCATTACAATAGAAACTGTATAAACGTGTAGCTTGATGAACCTCAAACAAAAGTAAGGCATATGAATAAAGGAAAAAAAAACCAAAATCAAGAAAAAAATATTGCTTTTAAGACTTCTTCTTTGGCTGATTGTTCTTCCTCCTAGTGCTTAGTTTTTCCATAGACCTTTACAAATTTCATTGCCCTTGCTAGTTTTAAGAACTTGCACCAGAAGTCTTTATACTCTGGGGAAATTTTCCATTTGAATAATATTCTGTAAAACTTTGAATAGGTTATTTTTTAAGGAAAGCAGTGCAATTTGCAATGCTTTCTTTTTCTCATGGCGTATATTAAAATATTCTTCCCTCTAGTTACCATTGGCCTCATCAATCTAAGTTTCTTACTCAGCTTCTCTGTTTGTTACTTAATAGCCAAGACGAGGGAAAATAATTTCTTGCCTACGATGGCAGTAACAGACACATAGCATCTCAACCATCTTGAATTGCATAAGTAACCAAATAATGTATCCCTATCCAAATAGTCCTAAATATTGCTAAAGGTTTGATTTAAACAGATTCAAGCCTATTTCTCTTTGTTTAGCAAAGTCTCTCTAAAATCCAGCATTCCGTGTCCTGGTAATCTTTTGTTTGAAAGAATGTATGTCTTTATGCAAATATCTTTCAAAAACTGCTTGACCAAAGTGGCTTGCAAGCAGGTTTAGAATTCACTTCACACATTCTGAAGCTATAACATTCTGACATATTAGTTCAGTTGGGTTCTGAATGGTTCACGACTCTTCATTTTCCAGCGACTCGATGTTTATGGCATGTGCTCAATTGTTTTAAGGCATGACTAAAAAGTGTAAAACTGGTCTATGAAATCGCTAGTCCAGAAAAAATTCTCTGCTCTGTTGAATTCAATAAGCGGTGGGCATATTCACTTTGTCTATTACTTTTTTTTTTTAAGCTTTTGAGAGTTTCAGAATTGTAGGGTTGGAAGAAGTACTTAGAAATAGCAATTATCTGCATGCAAACTTCATGGTGCAGAGAACACTTTTTTTTTTTTTATGTGGAAATGTGGGTCTCTACAATAATTACAGCTTTGCAAAGCAATCCACAGAATTTTACCTACTTCCTCAAGACCACTGAGAGAGGGGAAAAATACTCTATTCAGCATCTTGCAGTAGGGAAAATAAAAACTAAACAGAGCACTGTAATTTGGAATTTCAGGACAAAAAGAAAAGTCTGTTTCCCTAGAATAGCACATATAAAAATACCTTTTCTTCATGAGCTTCTTCAATCTGTACATCATGAAACCACATTGAAATAAATCTTTGAAATAAATTTCTCCTTTGGACGCTAACAGATTTTTCAAATAATCTGTTTTCCTTAATGATGAAAGAGGTACAAACTTTAAGAAAACCAGCAGATGTTAATGGCCATTTTAAACTAATTGTATTGACTGTATGCTGTTGAACTGAAGAATTGTATCCATTAGAATTCTCTTGTATAAAATTTTGCCTTTGCTGACATTTTCTGTAGTGGCGGTGGAATTTCCCTGATCATTTAGGTAACATATAAAGTGAGATATGTCAGATTTCCTTTTCGACTTCAGCTCTCCTCAGTTGTGAGGAAGATATAATAATTAGCAAGAAAAAAAGAAAAGAGGAATTGTACAAGCTGTAGGCTTTTTTCTAAAAAAGATGCTTTTCAGTTGTATTAAAAGTGTTAGCATTGACTAAATGCAGAAATAGATTTTCTCTTCATGATAGGTTAAAAAAAACTGAATGCAAATGCATTTTCAGTTTCAGTACAGGTAGAAAGTATGATGCCTAGTTTTACATAGCTTTGCTAAGCAGTTACATACACATCACTCAAAATGGTGCCTAATATTCCACAGATGGCAATTACTTCCAGAAGAATGGCTAGGGAATTAATTAAAAAGGCTGAGAGTTAGCAAAGTAAAATGCTGCAGAAGCACATGAAAAATCTATACATTATGCAAGGGACTCCATAGAATGTTTAGGAAGCTAAAAGCGTGTTTTTACATTTTACCTTCATTTCTGCACAAAAGGTTTACTGTAAAATATAGGTTAGTTATGCCATGTTTAAAATTATATTTTAGTTAACTGAACCTACTACACAACAAAGCAAAATATATTTGACTGCACAATATTGATTTTACATGAAAGCACATCAGTTAGTGAAATGCAAAAACCAATAAAACATCACCCTTGGCTGGGATAGATATCTCTAGATACAATTTATTTTTACATTTAAACCAATTATTGGGCTTGTTGCATTTAAAAATGTGCACCATATATCCTTTCAAGGACTTTTTTATTCAATCAAATCAATTGCATTGATCTCCATATTCCATATTAAACACCAATCTTAAATTAAAGCTGACACATTTTGAAGGCCAAAGTACAAGTTTCTAAGCAGAAATAAATTCTACAAGGCTTTCTTTGTGTGTTTTTATGCCCAAACATGAATAAAAATATTGATTATGTTTTAACACACAATTTATAAGCTATTTCAATGCTTATTTCTTCCTAAAATTTCTTCAATAATAATATAAACTTACAGAAACAGAATGCTCCCTTAAGTTCTTCCTGCTTCACTGGAATATGATGATGGTTTTCATAAATAATTAAATGACAGAATAAAAATAAATCCTTAGGAATAATTGCTCATGAAGAATCTGTGACTAACAGGACATACCGCTAAACTACCACTTGTTGAAATGTAGATATAGGGACAAGATTTCTTTCTTTTGAGCATGTCATCAAAACAGTTAACATCTACCTTGAGTCTGACCAAGTTTTCACTCCCAAATGGTGTCTACAAAGAGATGAGCAAGACTGTAAATTCAGAGAGGCCATTCACCTAGACAAAGCTATTATGCATAGGGCTGGTGCTAAGTATTTTCATGGTCTTCATCCACTGATGATAGGGGCAAAACTCCAATTTTGTACAAAGAACCCAGTGTGTATTTATCCAACTGTCTTTTCCCCTTATGGAATCACCTCTCCATGCCTGGTAGAAAAACAACCGTGCCAACTGGAAGGGGCTTCTCACTTCTCCCTGGCTCATCAGTTTCCCAGCTTTTAAAGCTTTATTGACATTTTGTGTACTTTGGAACTTCTATCTCCCAGTAGTTTTTAATTAGCTTTATATGCATTATTCAATTCTCTGAAGCTTTCCAGAGTTTACACAGAGTTTGCATAAAAGTAAAATGGAAGAATCCAGACCTCAGAAATATTATCAAATATTCAGAATGTTCACTGTCCGGTTCACACCACTCTATCTCTTCGTATTGCTATGTGTATATGTTGCAGTCAAATGAACAGCATAAGAACCAAGGAGGGAGTTTGTCAAATACTCCAAATAGCTGCACATCACTATAGATTATGACTGCTTGGATTTAGGGAACATTTTTTTGGCTGAGGAAACATTCCAGTGGGATAGATTAATCTGTGTAAACCACACGGCTCAGCTGAAACTGCTGTTCAGCATTCTAAATTGCCACCTTTGTCTTCTTTCAGCACAAAAATGTGCATTTCTTCCTATAATAAAGATATTTTATAATAGCAATAAGGCAACTCCAGGGTGTGCGGTTATCACGAGATAATCATACCCTGGAGGGATTGCAGATACTTGGCTGTGCCTCATAACACCCCATGTGTGTGTTTATCTCATGATAACCCTACTCTCTTTTGTATCTTATTGCCTAATTATCCTCTGCTAATGCAAAATACTAATTTTTTTGTCTGAAACAATATGTGCAAGAATGCATTGCTAACAATCACTGGAGGACATTGACAAATAATGCTGTCACTACTTTGCACTCTCTTCCAGCCAGAAATTTACATAAAGAACCAACTTTAGATATTTTTTTTCTAAACCTATTAAAATTCTTTAAGGCAACATCACCTAAAATATTGGAAGCAGGCCAAGTAAAAATCTCTAAAAATTCCATGTATATTGTTACAGTGATTTATATAGTTACATAAAATACCAAATTTCTTTCTTATGTATTTACATCTCTTTACATTTCTAATTCTAATACAGAGAAGTTAGTTTCCTGACTGTTGCTTATGGATTCTGAAGGGGGTCCTAGGATCATCCATCTGATATTTATCTGCAGATAAATTTTATTTTATTTAATCTCCATAAACGGAGTGATAGTTATGTTTCAGCTACCATTGGGAGGTATTCAGAGAGAGTAAAGATTCTGGACCTCTCTTAAAGAGATAGAACTTTTGTTCATTGTAACATGCAACAAATGAATTAAACCTGTTTTCCACTGATGCTGAAATTTCAGATATGAAATTCTCACAGATAATGTTCAATAACTCCTTAGTTGAATCAATGTCATAAAAATCACATGTACTCACAATCCATTGAAAATAAACAAACTAGAAAATTGGTTTCAATTTTTAACTGACAGACTTATTCTGCAATTTAAGTGTGAACATTATAAAACATTGTAAAAGGTAACCTAACACATAAAAATAGTATGTATATGAATTGCCTTTTTCTCTTTTAATAAAAGCTGTATCAATTGAAAATAGGTTGCTGGTCAAATGATAATCTGACGTGTCAAGATGACATTAAACCCCACTAAATGTAGCAGAAAAAATGCCCTCAAAATGCAAAATGATAGGTTAATCCCAGAGTTTAAGTTATACAGGTTTAATTTCAAAGTATTTTTTACCATGGGCTGTACTAACAGAATAGAAAAAGAAACCTATAGACTATTCAGTAATGATAAAGAAATACAAGAGAAGTTTTTATGTAAACAGAATTAAGAGAAGACAAACAGTACAATATTTTTAGAGAAATACATTTGGTACAATGATAAACACAATAAAAATTGGAATCCTGAGAATCCACAATGACATTTTATGTATTTATCTTGTATATGTGTGTCCGTGTTTGGTTTATGTCTATGTAGGTAACGTGAATTTTTGTTTTTATCTTGTGTTTTATAGTATATCATTATTTTCCATACTGTTTGCAGTGAACAAAATTCTACTTTTAATAGCACCATCTGTGTTGGTCTGCAGGCTTTGGACTCTTCCTTCCTTTGTTGTGAGCTATACTTAATTAAATCAAGATTTTTTCCTTTTAGAATATCTATTTTTACACTCTGTTTTTATGTAAAATTGCTTTCATGTTCCCTGTCCTCCCACTAAACCAGTTCTTCTGAAAAGCACGCATGTTTATCTCTCTTAACAATGCTCACAGATCTCAATTCTCAATCCTTTGATTATTTTAGATGACCTTCTCTGAATTCTAGCTTCCTGGTGCCAGTGGAAGAGAATTGCCTTAATACAGTTCTCCTCAGAAGTTGCTAGCTCTGCGGCTGCCTTGCCTGTGGCATTCCTGGCAGGCCTTGCCATGGTATGCTCTTGGAAAAGGAATCAAGGGGCATATTCCCAATGAACATATACCAAAAGAATTAAAAAAAAATACCACTTATACAGGATAATGTTGATATGCAAAACCCACACTATCCATAGCAGCTGCTGGTTTAGGACAAAGATCTGAGCTCACAGTCTCTTTATCTTAATAGAAGTATGCCTATAAATCATGTGAGGCAGGAAGAGGCTCAGAGAAAGCTACAGGCATGAAAATTAGCAGGATTTTCCTCTACAGTGACCTCAATACTATTATTATGATTATTATTATTATTGTTATCTTGAACTGATATGAATGTGCTGCTGTGAAGATGTCCTTCATAAGACATAGCTAGTAAGAGCTTTACAAATAAAGAATAATCTATTATGTTAGCTGTGTCTTGAATTCTCTCCTTTTTCATTATTTATGCCATTAAAATTCATCTTAGCCTTTAAAGTGGACATCAGTTTGCCAGCAGTAATAGAAATCACTCTGAATAGCAAGATGAAAAGTTTTGTGCCCTAGAATATGGTGGGAAATCTACCTGAAATCTTCTTGATCAAGAGGAAATGGAGAAGAATCTGACTTCAGCTACTATATTCAGGCTTTCACCTGTTGTATCATCTTTCTTGGAGAATTTTGCTAGCCTTTATCTTGAGACACACCTTATTGATAGACTTCAGGACTGCTCCTCCTCCACAGAAATAACCTTCCTCCTGCCAATATTAACATTAGCTTTCAGCCAATATTTAATTATGACTAAATGAAAATAGTCCAACAACTTCCAGAGAAAATTTTTATCATTAAAACTTTCTCACATGCATTATGAAAAAAAAATTGGGTATGAAGTATTTTACTTCAAAGAACATTATAATGCACATGCAGCTCTTCTGTAATTTCATTTCAACATCAACAAACATTTAACATCACTGTTTTTTACCTAAGCAATGGGGACACAATGTAATAAAGTCACTTATAATAATTTTTAACAGAGAAGCCCTGTTTAACACATGCCATTGTCTATGCTTTTTTTAATATTAAGAGTAATGCCATATATTATTTCTCTGTGATCATACAATTCTTTACTGCTTTTGATTAATTAAATCAATGACTAAATAATCTTCCATGCTAAAAGAAAGCGTGCTGGATACTGGTTTCAGTTTTTTGCTTATTTCTGAGTTTTGCATTAAAAAGCTATTGAACTTATATCAAAATAAAAAGCAGAAAATTATTACTATGTAATTCCATAAGTTCAGACAGTTAAAAGATCTTACATTTCTTAATTAAGTTCACCCCAACTATGAGTATTTGAAAGCAGTCACTTTTTATGTTGACTTCACTGCTGCGGATGCATGTGAAGGACCCTGGGGCCGTTGAGCCAGCACCCTGGTTTGTCTCACGAGTATGTTTAAGGCAACGCAGACAAGCCTTTACCCAAGGTGAAGACTGTTCCACTTTGATCAGGTCTTCTGGATGACCTCCACAGATCCCAACTCATGCTCATTTCCATGACCCTGTAAGATCTTAAAATGGTGTGAAACTGTCATGGCACTAAGATCTATCTCATAGCGATTTTAACTGATAGCATTTCCATGCCTAATGAGAGTTTACTCTCCTCTTGGCTAC
Source organism: Eulacestoma nigropectus (assembly GCA_013397775.1). Classification (NCBI taxonomy): domain Eukaryota; kingdom Metazoa; phylum Chordata; class Aves; order Passeriformes; genus Eulacestoma; species Eulacestoma nigropectus. The sequence goes on from VZTE01002170.1 coordinate 1,795,082, forward strand.
TGATAAAGTCCATTTCTAGTTGTAATACATGTTCCCATTTACACTGATCAACAAGTGTTCATGATCAAGACCTTGTTTTCAAAGGTCAAAGAAAATTGTGATTACTGCTTAAAACTGGTATAAACAGCTGCAGAAAACAAGTCAGAATGTCTGATGAACTAGGAAAAAAAGCTGAAAAGGCAAATTGAACTGTGTACAGCATATTCTATGATTCTAAGAATATAAGAAATACTATGTTTGAAGATTAGCATTTCTAGTCATCATCAAGTAACCTAGCCAGATTTCATCTGTGAACATAATTTTTAAACTAGGATCTCTTTTCACCGTATTAACTTAAAAATATCCATCTGCTGAGATTAAATGCCTTAATAAGGATACTGGCAAAGTCTACTGGCAAAGTCTATAGATCCAAAAGCTCTAGTGCCACAGAACACATCCAATTATGCTTTTGGATGCCACTGGTGATTGAACCTTAAAAAAAACGGTTGGTCCTCCTGTAAAATCTCAAGCATATTCCAGATAGAACTAGGAAATTTGGGATATACACAAGGAGTACATTCTTGCTTTCTGTGACACTGTTTCATTCTAAAATTATTCATAGTCAGCATCTCCTAGGAATATTACAAAAAATACATTTAATGAGAGTAATAGTGATGGCTTAAGGAAAATTTTTTAGTATTTCCTCTTCAACATGAAAAATTAGTTTTGAAATATCTGAGTTTCTCACCTTAAAATGTTGCATTAGTCATCATTGTTAATAAAAGGTTATTTAAAAAGAGTAAGACATCTTTACTAAGGTCCTTCAAAATATACAACTCTAAATTTCAACTCAGCTGAACACCGATATGTACTTAGCCACTTACAGCAGTAAAGACACCAAAAGAGATACACATACAAAGCTCACTCAGATTTGCCAAGGATGGCTTCTCAGTTTACGTTTTCACCCTCGAATCCTTCAGTAAAGCTACGCTCACCTTAGGAATGTTGCTTCAGTTTCCATGTGGTCAGGATTTTCTCCTATATTCTGTTACCTTTACATACATTTACTGTGCTGGCCTTATTTCAACAAAGCACTTAAGCATGTATGTAAATTCATTCCTTCACAAGTATATGTGACTTTGTGCTTAACTGTAAGCATATCCTTATGCTGCATTTCCTTCAGTGAAATGTAAGCATTTGTTGAGGTGCTGTTGTAGAACAAAGGAGCAGTGAAGGCACTGCTGGCCTTAGTGAGAGATTAAAAACAGGGCCTTAGCTAGATTTTAAGAAATTAGCATCAATATAGTTTCTGAAAAGAATGAAAAGCACCAAGACCAAATTCTGCCTCGAACACTGTAATACTGTTACTTTGCTTTTCATATCTGAAGGAAGAAAATTCAGACTCCTAAGTAAATACCTACAAATTAGGACTAAATTAAGATTTTTGAGCTAGCATTAAAAAACTCCATTCTGCATTGCAAGAGCTATAACTCTGGGTAAAAGTTGGTCCTTTCTTCTGTGGCTCCAAATTTTGCCAGTACTCCAGATATTATTCATTCTTTTATTAATATTCATTTATGATTTTTTTCCAATCACATTTTCATCCTACATTGCTATTAGAATCAGCCCAGAGACTGGATAAATTTTTCAATAGATTTACATACACGTGGCACAAAAATGTTCATGTTTTAATCACTGTTCCCACTCATGCTTCAAAATGCAGACTTGCTTACCTCCAGGGATTGCCACAGAGCCTCAGTTCTTGTGGATGCATGATTTTCACAGCAGATATCCTGAAAACATTCGAGTTCATAGAAACCACAGAGCTATGATTCCTTGAAGAGATGTGGCTAAACCACATTCCTTTGAGTGAAAAGTGGCTCCTGGTGAGACAAATATGGTCTCAGAATAACAAAACCAGTATTACAGAGTTTTAAAAAAAAAAAACCAAACACAACTAAACAAAAACATAAAACCTCAGAAAACTATTTCTAAAAGTTGTGTTAGACACTGATTTTCAAATCACTTAAAGGAAAAAAAATAAAATTTATTTTGCACAACACTGTCATTTATAAATTTTCAATAAGTAAATGAGTGGTCAATGAGAAATGCTGCCCATCCGCTCTCTGCTCCATTGGCCTTTGCTAACCTAAGAGTGGAACCAGGTGCTCAGATGAAAAGATGGGGGAGGGGGATAGACGTGAAAAAATACAGCAAAAGTGAGTTTCTGTTCCAAATTAAACTCCTTACTTAGAGAAAAATATTTTAAAACATTTTTCAAGATAGGGATATTTCCTTTAATTCCTAGGATTCATTGGCTTGACTGTACTGGAGAATGTGCTGAAATTTTTCTGTAATTTCTGTAGTGTCTGGAATGGTTTTCTACATCTTGAAAAGGTTTCACTTCTGCATCTAGGAACAACATCTTTTGTTTCCTGGAACAACTACACCACAACTTGAACTGTCAGTCATAAGCTTATTTGGCTTCCCAGCCTAAGATTATTTTTGAACCCTTCCTTCACAAACATTTTTGTTCTTGATTCTTCCTCTATTGTATTAAGAAATAAATATTTACCATATCATAATTTATCTTTAAAGGCTTCATCTGAACAGTAATGGCTCCTTTTCTATCCAGCAATTGTGTCTGAGAGAGGATTAAAGTCTGTGAATGTCAGAGGTCCCTAGACACATAGTTGCAGTTATTTTCTGCATAGAAGTCTTCAAATTAATGTGCTTTTTTCAATGTGCTTTTCTGGGTAAGGTGAGGTTTAGGACATGTATATTCCAGAAAAAAACTTTTGAAAAGAAAATTACTTTTTGTTGAGCAGTGCAAAGCCATTTGCACCCTTAATTTCTGTGATTTCATTTCTTTTGATATTTCTTAATAAATTAAAACATAAACAGTTATAGCCAAGATCACTAGGCATCAGGAAAAAAAATGTGAGTTTTATTCTAATCCCAGAGGAAAACCTTGTTTATATGATGAAACCCTTGCAGTGGAAATCTTGGGAATCTTAGTGGGTGGAATTTCACAGTGTCAGAACTTTCAACAAAAGAGCAGCTGCAGATACTGAAAGCATTAAATAAAAATTACCAAGAAGCTGTCTTACCTGTGTGCACTCCACAGAAAGGAAGGGCAAACATGAGCAGGTAGTGCTTGTACATCAGTCAAAACTATGACAGCTACCGTGTAACATCTGACAATGCTGACATGTGCTGCACTCCGCAAGATATTCCTCTAACTGAACCATAAAGAGACAAATAAATTAGTAATAGTATCTCGCCTGTCAATGTCCTTTCTTGCAGGCTTCTCACACTGTTGATTAGCATTGTTTGAAGTGGTTCATCAATACATTTACTTCCAGAGGAAAAAAGAAGGATGCTGAATTGTTTTATTACTTTAAGAAAAAACAGCAAAATAAGGGGCACCTGATTCCTCATGATCATGAATTCGTTTCTAGGAAAAGGATAGACAAAAATCAGTATAATGCTTCCTTATTAGTCAAACAGATCAGATTTTGTCTTCATTCATCTGCTGTGTGGTAGATGAAGTTCTCTTAACCAAATCAGTATTCCCATATAAGACAAAATCAGAGGGTCAGCCACTACCTGTCAGATTTTGCCCATATGCCTGCTACCTGACACTAAGTCAGCACAATATTTTCCCTTAATACTTTACATTTTATAAAATATGTATACTTGTTAGTGATTTTTCTTCCTCTTTTTGTAGCTGGAGGCATAATTGTTATGAAAAAGAAGGTGACTGGTTGTACCTGCAGGTGCTAATGAGCACTAATGGCCCGAACAAGCCCCACCCAGAGCCTCCACCCACAGCCTGGCCCCTGGGCTCCATCTCAGTTCAGGTGTGGGCTGTGCAGGTCAGAGAAAAGGAAATCTGTGCAAGTAGAGAAGAATACTTGCACAAGTCTTCAAAGCTTAATTGCCATTTAGTTTTGATTGCAAAATAACTGAATAACCTGTGTTGCACTTTTCAATTTCATTCAAGCCAAAGTTTGTCTTTGCCCTGATTTCACCTAAGCTAGAGATAAGTTCTCCCCAGTAGCTGTTGCAGTGCTGTGTTTTGGATTTGGAATAGGAGTGGTGTTGTTTTTGCTAAGCCATCTTTATCCTAAGTCAGGGACATTTTTTCCCTTGTCTCGTTCTCTGCCAGTGAGGAGGTTCACAAAAGAAACTGAGAGCGGGCATAGCTGGGACAGGTGACCTGAACTGACCAAAGCAATATTCCACACCATAGAACTTCGTGCCCAGTATATAAAATGAGGGGAGTTACCCTGAAAGGCGGCCAGTCTGGGAAGCAGTACCAGGGAATTGACTCTTCCTCCGGTGAGGCCACACCTTGAACTGTGACCAATTCTGGTCCCCACAGTTATGAAAGAATGTTGAGATTCTGAAGTGTGTCCAGAGAAGGGCAACAAGGCAGGTGGAGGATCTAGAACACAAGCCTTATGAGGAATGGCTGAGGGAGCTGGGGTTTAGCCATCACCAGAGGAGGCTCAGGGGAGACCTTATCACTCTCTACAGCTGCCTGAAAGGAGGGTGTAGCCAGGTGGGGGTCGGTCTCTTCTTCCAGGCAACCAGGGACAGGACAAGAGGACACAGTCTCAAGCTGTGCCAGGGGAAGTTTCGCTGGACATTAGGAATAAGTTCCTCACAGAAAGGGTGATTGGGCATTGGAATGGGCTGCCTAGGGAGCTGGTGAAGTCACTGTCCCTGAAGATGTTTAAGAAAAGACTGGATGTGACACTCAGTATCATGGTGTACTTGACAAGGTGGTGTTAGGGCATAGGCTGGACTCAGTGATCTCAAAGGTCTTTTCCAACCTAATTGATTCTGTAATTCTGTAATTGTCTAATCATCATTGCAGAATTCTGCATCTTTGTGCTCCACGATTTAACTAGTACAGCCCAAAACCTCAACTTTTTTCATCATTTGTAAATATCATTCTATACAGCATAATAAGGTGAAAAATTAGTCTGTTGACTGGGTTATGGAATGCTGCTTGTATGTTTAAGAGGTTGAGCTATTATTTAGCAAGACATTATTTAAGCGAAGATTATTCAATAATTGCCTGCCTTTCTGAAATTTTTGTACTTCATGCCTAGTTCACGACTGTATTTATTATATTTACAGAATCTTCATGAAGCTGCATGAAAGGCACTGAAGTCAAGGAATATCATAGCTGTGACTGAAAGCAGGAGGATCGCAGTCAGAAAATACAGCTATTTACAGTTTCATGTGCACACTACTGACATTTATGTGCCTCCTTGTTCATGGTCATGTGTAGCTAACCCTTCTACAGCCACAGCCCAAAACATGCATAATTTGCATTTGCCCATTTTGGTTGCTTATGGATCTTCTATATTTTCCTTCCTTTTCGTAAGTAACTTCTTTTCAGTGTAAAGCAAGATGCAGTGCACACTTAGGTTTTTCCGTTATTTAAATTTGGTGAGAGCACTCATCTAGTTTCTTGAAATGGGAAGTGTTCCCAGATTTTCCTGCCACGGGGAGTCTGTGTATCCAGTTCTTTCTTGGCTGACTTATAAAATTTGGTTCCAGACTGTTGCATTATGAGATTTTAAAAGTTTCCCATGATTAACCACTGGTTATCACAGTAATCAAAATGAGCTTGAAGAGCAAGTGGAACACATTCCTAGTCATCATAATGACATTTTAGCAACTTTTAAAACTTTATTTTCAGTTTAGTCTGATCTGCTTCTATTAGTGAACTAATCTGTCATTACCTTGTCTTACCAATATGATTTCTGAAGATAATATATATTAGTATCTTACAATCCCTCTAGGCTTTCCTCACTTGAACTCTCTTAAATTTATGATGCGTATTCCACTAAGTAGCTATCTGCTTCCAAAAGCCTCTAAATCTCAGTGTTACTTTTTCAGTAACTTACTTTTCTTTTCTGTTATTCTCATAAAATCTCAATTATTTTGGGCCTTCTTCTAAAATATTTCTTTATTCATATTGGCAAATGCAGAAGAAATTCTTAATTGTGAATATAAAGCCTTAATAATGACTCACTTTCCTTATTTTTTATGCATCTAGTAAAGTTTCATAAATCTTAGGACTGATATAAGTCTAAAGCTCCTAATCTGTCGAAGGAGTGTAGGAAAAGTGATAAATATAATTCTGGTTTTATGGATGGTTTAGGTCATTGACATTTATAAATTGGAAAGTTTTGAAAGCCATTTGGTTACTTATACTTAGAAGTATCAATATGTAAAAATGGGTTCTCCTTTCAAAGAAGCAACATTGAGGGATTTTGCATGTCGACCTTATGATCAGCATTTACAACTTATTTTTTTGTCTTTATAAAGACAAATCAGCAATTTACAGAAACCAAAATAAACAAAAAACCCCAAACATGTGGATGCATATGTGTTAGCAATTCATTCCAGCCTACCTGCTAAGCACAACTACTTCATATTTGAAAGTGGAAATACAAGACAACAGATGTACTGTTGTGGTGACGACTACACCAGGCTTCTGCCCTTGCGCTTCATTTGTCATTGGGGTTAGTAAGCATATTTTATGTTGCAGTCCTATCAAAAGGAAATGTTATAGTATGTTCTTGTTGAAAGATCCTCACTGGAAACTATGCAAAGAGCCAGCTCTATCTAGACCTTTACGTCATCATATGCTTATCTCAGAATGTTTCATAAGCTAGACCCTGCACAAAGGAACAAACCCATAGCCTTTTTAAAGTGGTTGATTTAAAAGTTTTCTTCTCCTTGAAACAATCTTTCAGTATTGTGATATTTAATACAGAGGTTTTGAAAATTTTGAAATTATTTTACTTAGCAATCATGAAAATATTTTGTAAGTAGATGTGCAGTGGCTCAGTATGTGTGACTTACGTTTCATTTTTTAGATAGAATGGCTTTATATATCTTACATGAACCTATACCATGGGATTTTGCATAGCCCATAAATGAAGCAGACGACACCTTCAAGTCAGCCATCACACTCACCTAGATAGAGTGTATGGTGCCACAGAACTCAAAGAGAAGACTGAAGTACTCACTGAAGATTAAGTAAAAGTTTTGTTTCTTTGCCAGACAGATAATGGAGGTGTAAAAATTATTGGCAACCTAGAACATGTAAAGAATAGTTGTGGTTTAACTCCAGCCAGGAACCAAGCCTCCACAGCTGCTCGCTCACCTCCCCCGTGCAGGCTTAGGGGAGACAACTAGAAAAGTGAGAAAACCTGTGGGTTGGTATCAAGATAGCTTAATAAATAAAGCAAGGTCTGCACATGCAAGCAAAGCAAAACAAGAAATTCATTCACCGCTTCCCATGGGCAGGCAGGTGATCAGACATCTCACACATAAACACCACCACTTCAAGTGCTCCACTGTTCATCATTCTTCCCCCAGCTCTATTTACTGAGCATGATGACAGGTGGTTTGGGATATCTCTTGGCTCATCTGCGGTCATCAGTTCCAGGTCTCTCCCCTCTCAACTTCTTGTACACCCCCAGCCTTCCCGCTGGTGGGGTGGAGTGAGAAACTGAAAAGGTCTTGAAGCTGTGCAAGCCCTGCTCAGCAGCAACAAAAACATGCCTGAATTATTAGTGCTGCTTTGGTCATAAATCTGAAACATGGCCCCATGCTAGCTACTGTGAAGAAAATTAGCTCTATCTCAGCCAAATACAGTACAAGAATGTAATGCATAATAATATATCAGTGATATTTACTTTAGAAAGTGAGTTTATGATTGGGTATTACATTTAACTGGTATTATTTTCAGCTCTGGAATACGGTGACAATTCCAAAAAAGAAATAAATCAAAAGGATAGTAGAACAAATGCTGCACTCATTAGGCAGAAAGAGTAATTTCTAATGAAAATAACAACGAAAAAAAATTTTGAGTGGGGAAGAAAAATGAAAAGAGAAAGACTGAAAACTTCCTTTTTTTTCTAATTTAAAATTTTTTCTGCCAAAATTTACAAAGATTGAACTCAAGAAATTGCTTGAAAGCCAATTCAGAAAGATGTCTCTGTTCAACTCATCTGTGAATCTTTGTTTTATTTTAAGAAACATTGTTATTTACCTGACAAAACTGAACAGTAGAGATCAATTATTTGTGAAGCACATTTGATGGCCCTGAGGTTTCTTTGGATGATATTGGAGGCTATCCATTGTATCACACTAGTTGTGTACATTTAATTAAAACTCAGCTACTTCACAAGACCAGTTTCATGCTGGTGGAACTCTTTATTTTTCATACCTGTTATAAGAAGCTTATGTCCTCACATCAGAAAAAAAGCCAAAATAAAAATACTGTCATTTATAGTCCACATTACAAATTA
>VZTE01002171.1:0-125704 GCA_013397775.1 Eulacestoma nigropectus
GACCATCCAAAAGCATCACAACGTCACAAGAACTGATGGCATATCACCATGTGGGTGTCGATGGAGAAACTGCTGCTTGTTCCAAGGGGAACCCTTAGCTAGGGAACCCCTGGCGGTGCTTCTTGGCACCTCGCAAGTCAGCTCTCTCACCCATGGGATGGAAACATGCAGCCATGCTCACATTGAGCTGGCTAGCTCAGGCGACACTGGAAGTAAATGAGTAAGAGGTGGCCCCCTGCATGGGGCAGCGAAGTTTATTTTACCTCGATGCTGTCCAAGACGAGAAGGGCAGACTTCTGTTCGGAACACACTTATATAGGGGTACAGGAGGGAGGCGGGGTATACAAGAACAACCAAAGGGGATAAGGAGGGGGCGGAGTGGTGGCTGGATTACATCCTCTTAAGGCTGCTGGCCAGACAGACCAAATGTCCATAGGATCACAGATCAATGGAGGAGGCCCTTTTCACTGAGATAAGGGAGAGTCTTACACTTTGGAGCCTGTCCACCATGGGGCCCTCTCTGTACCTGGGCTCTTAGGCCCCTCAGCCACAACAGCTGTTGGTTCAGCCGATGCAACAAGACAACTTTAAGATATTTGTAGTATAAGGCTCTCAGGATGTAGACATTTATTCATACAACCAGTTGCACTGCACTCAGCTAAAATACTATATGACTAATGGTTGTTGTGTCTCCAAGAATGAAATTCATCTGATCAATAATAAAAGGCTGTGTCTAATTTAATCTAGATAATTAGCAAATTAATATAATTTGATTTATCCACACAACAAGTCAGACTGTGCCCCAAAGTTGCATCTCTCCATCAACAAACAACATGCCTAGGGCAACCAGCTCAGCAGTAGACCACATTATGGAAAATGTGAAGTTAGACAAGGTAAATCTTCATGCTAAATATCTGCAAAGTCAGGTTATAGCACGAGGGAAGCAGGTCTCCATCATAAACTATTCAAGTGCGTGAGAATTCTACTGTAGTTTGTAAAGGAAAAATAAATATATTCAATATAGGATTGCAACCCAAAGCAGAAACAAGATGAGTGCTTTCATGGGCTATATAGGTATGAAAGAGTACAGTAACACTCTGAGACATTCATTCTTTGTCATCATTGTTTCATAAATAAGTGCACTTCAAATAATTGTAGTTTATTAATTATGTTGTGAACAACAAAATTCATACTGTGCTCCTAGATTTAAAATAGAACAGTGTTGTGCTTTGGTGGTATTACTCCCCATGGAAATGTGTCAGGAAAAATGACATTTAGTCTTCATTTCCTGTATTGCTAAAGATTTCCAAACCTTGGATAGAGTCTGGGGAAAGCTGCTTGTGAATTCCTTTCCTTACCATGCTATTCCCTAAAAAGTCATGCAGACACAGGCTTAAACTGTTCCACATTCCATAGTGAAAAATGAACTAGCAAAGAGTGGAGACTTGTTTGTGCAGTGAAAGCCTCATTTAGAAAATAACTTTACAACATGACTTTCTGCAGCTAGAGGACACATTATTTCAACTAGAATGCTTGAGGAATGCATTCCCATTCTTAATACCCAGGAATATATTAATTATTCTTAAACATGGCTGTTAGAAGTGTTAGCACATCAATATAAAGCAAAGAAAAAGGCAGTTTATAGTGTGCAGAAAGAGCAAGGCAATATTTTACTGCCTAAACTATATGCTTGCATTAATACTTGCGGTCAGAATCCATCATCACGCATCAATGCATGCCAGGTCGAATAGGAAGGAAGCACTGCTCTGACTGGCAGCCATAGCATGGATCAAAAGACCAGAGTGATATGCTAATTTGGTTTAAGATGAATAAGCATGTCAGCCGCAGCGTTTTATGTAAAACAGAACTTGTGAAGTTTTGCAGTCAGGTAGACACCAGAAAGGAATTACAATAATCCATGTGGAGGAGACAGAAGTACTACATGGATTAACATTTCAGCTGTGGCCTGAGAAAATATTATCCCCAACCCAGCAACAGCAGGCACATAAGTGAATAAAAGGTGTAGTGAGGATGGCATGTAAATGACCGCTGAAGAACACAGAGTAAGGTGACTGTGATTATCGCTGGCAAGAGATACAGGGAAAATATGTAAAAAATGTGTCTACAGACAACTCAAGGAATCCATTGAAGTACTTACATGTCTTTTATCTCCATCGTATGTGAAACACCTTTGTACCTTTATCTGAAGGCCCTTACTCATCAATGCATTTAAACTGGCAATTTGAGATACATCCAGGAAAGCTAAAAAACAACAGCAGGTGCCTGGCAAGAGAGAGGACAACCCTTACTACTCACAGCACAGAGCTGCAAGAGGTGTTAGCTCCTGAAATGCTAATTTCAGGAATTTTCTTCTTCATATATGGTTTAACACAGTGTTCTAATAACAGTTCTTACTTCTTTGCAGAAAGATTACCATCAGGTAAAGGAGATGCAGCAAAATCACTGGTGTGCATGCAACATGGCTGCCTACTTAGAAAAGGAAAGTCACAGTGAGAATGTGGTAAGCCAGTGAACTTGGATTGAAGTGGCTGTGAATAACCTTATAGAAGCAATTAAAATACTTGTTTAACATTCCACCTTAAATGTTTGCAGTCCAGGAAGCACTTGTACAAGACTGGTAGCACTGGATAGGCCTCCCACCTTCCAGTGAGAGAAATGGTACTCAGTGAATTATGCTGGACATGGTGTGAGTCTACTTTAAAACATACAGACATATATATATATATATAAAAAATACAAAGTTTATGCGTTTTGATAAATATGGATATAATTTCTTTTTGCATAGCTGGGACTGGTTGCACCTGGACAGGTGTTTTATGGGGACGTTCCCCATGAAACTGGTTATCCTTAATCTATTGAATGCAATCAAGTATTTTTATTGAGAAAATTATTGCACATTCAGTCATTCAGTGTCAAGTAGTTCAGTGGTGTTTAACCAGATGCTAAGTAAGTGTCGAGGCTTCACACTTTGAAGACATACATTGCAAACTAAAGATTAAGCATATACATTCACATGTACATAGCCAGGCATAATCCTTGTACTGAGTAGCAAATAGACAAATAAGGCTTCAGTGTACAGGACCTAAACAAGTGAGCTGGATTCACAGCTTTACTAACATATGAAAATAATTTTATAGGAAATATGCAACCCAAAGTCATCAAAGTAGCATATATAGTTGCAATGGTATTCAATATATTCCTGCAAGTTTTGTTTTTTATGAATTTACTACAATCAGTACTTTTATAAGCAAATGAGTGTAAGAGATGTATGAGCTTCATTACACAGCCTCATCATTTTTTTGTCACTGTCGTTGTCAGTCCTCTGTCTTGCTACTCTTCTCTGGGTACTTTTCTTGAAATTGGCTTATGAAGTTTTTCAGAACTTCATAAGAAGATGCATTACATTAAAATAAGCTTATCACTCCCCTTTTTCTTCTTGATTTTGATAATGACACATTATAAATTCCCTTACCTTTCTGTCTGACTCAGAGAAGCAAATAACAGAATGTTTTCACTCACATTTTTGTGGCTTGGGATGCTTTAAATGTTGCTAGGTTGTGTAGGAGCTGCTTAAGCTTCTCACTCTCCAGAGGATGACTCCAACTTTCAAAAAACATTTTGGACACTTGAAGAACATCATTGTCTTGGCTACTTCTGAGGCCACCTGGTTCTTGTGAGGTTTGTAGTCTGAGCATATGTTTAGCTTGTTCGTAGGCAAAACCTTTGGACTATCACAAAGCCTGTGAAAAAATATTTAGCTTGGGCTAGATTTCGGCTGGGCTACTGTAAGGGAAAAATAAACAAATAACAACTAAGTGTACCTTTCAAGGCTTATTTGTGTGTAGTCTCCTCTAGACAAAAGAATCAACAAGACGCTTGCAACAGTGCCATCTGGTGACTCCTGAACAGTCAGCCCTAAAAAGAGGATTCATTTGCAACAGCTACAAATTTGTAGCAAAAAAGATACCCACAATAATTAGGAATACCTTAATTTTCACTTTAACCAGTAAAAACAAATTAATTTCCATACTTGGACACTGTCTGTGGTCAGAGAAGTGCACTGTCTACTTTCTATATTTACAAATAGCAGATAAAAGAGTAAGACAAAAAATTGTAGAAAACAGAAATATTAAAATAATATATTAATTTACACGTTTGGAGCTACAAAGGAGCTATGTATGCACAGTTAAGGAAAATAGTGGGATTAAGGAAAAAAGCAAAAGATCTTGAGCTTAGTGCTCTGTATTTAAAACTCTGGAGAAATTAGATAATTCTTGAATTAGCACTTACATTGTACCATTCCTTTGAAAGGGAAACTGGGATGACCTAGGTAACTTAAAACCAGTAAGCATCACAAAAAAGCCAGGGAAAATTAATGGAAAAGCTAATAAGCTGATGTGGGATTCAATTAATACAAAATTGAAGGAATGAATGTAATTAATGATAGTCAACATGGTTTTGTAGGAAATAGGTCTTGTTAAATAAAACTTACTTCGTTCTTTGATGGGATTATTAATTTGGTTTATAATCAAGTCACCACTCTCTCTGTAATTGCATGCTTTTGGACTTTCCTGGGAGTTCTGACTTTAGAAAACATGACAGTTAGAAAACATTATTTTTTTAATGGCTTACAGAGTCTCAATAAAAACTCCTTTCATAGGCTTCAGAAATGGATAAATCTTCCAAAAATCAGTATTCAAAAGCAAAGACAATGTTGAGACTTGATTCTAATAAGGAAGGGGCAAATATACAAGCACACATTGTGGCCATATTATATAATGCAAGATCACACACAAGCAGGAGCAACCATCCTGATTTTTGCAGGGTGCTACAAGTTTCTATAGCTGAGCTGATGCTTTGTCATGGATAACCTGGCACTAAATGAAAAAAATTTTGCTGATATGGTTTGTAGTTTACAAAAAGCTGGCAGAGTGGTAAACGTAAAGAGAAAGCAGGCAGAAAGAGGGTTTTGAACTGTTCAGTACGATGGACCCACTCAAATGAAAGCCATTTTAATGCAGATATATGAAAAACTAAGGAACTGGCAACAAGTTGGGACATCCTGGAACACTGGAGGACCAACTTCTGTGAAACAGTAACTCCAGAAACGACTTAAGGGATTGCTGAGGAAGCATTAAGCAAAGGGAACTGTGAGAGTGATACCGGAGCAAATCAGATCGATCTTATCTCCACATAGCACAGGTGAGATTGCTATCAGACTGAAGGGAAGGGGAAAACCCCACAGGTTGCAAAGAAGACCAGAATGAGTACTGGAGAGAAAAAGAAAAATATTTTACAGAAAGAAAAAATCCTTTCTGCTTATCAAAAGGAAGATAGAGTGGTGACTTGATTATAATAGCTCCCTCAGGAGAAAATCCCACACACTAGAGGGTTCTTTAGTTAAGAAGGAAAACGCTTAACAAGCAGCTGTGTACTGAGCTCGAGCCAGATAAATTAAAACAAGAAATAAGGCACATAGTTTAACAGTGGAGATGATTAACTATGGAACAAACCAACAAAGAAATCAGTGGATACACTATCTCTATTAATGTCTTCAACTAAAGAATAAATGTCTTGTTGGATATGCTTTATCTAAACACAAGTTACTGAACTCAATAGAGAGGTTGTTGGGTGAAATTCAAAGGCTTGCAAAATACAGGAAGTCAGAGTAGGTGATCTAATGGGAATATTTGCAAAGACTAATCTTAGCCTCAGGATACTAGTCTCCTTGGGTTACCTTTTCAGTCAATAGAGAGTTTCCTTTAGAGAGCAATTCAGAGTAACTTTAGTGCTCTCTTTGCCCCTCTCCACTGAGAGCATGCCTCTCTCCACTGACTGCAGAGAAAAGCAGAGGTTAAACGATAGTTGAAATAATCTGGGTTTTGTTTTTCTTTTTCCACAAAAATGCCACCACCACAAAGTATAAAACTGCAATTTTATTAAATATTTGGGAAAGGGCTTAGTGCATGTGGGGAGCACTGGGACAAAGATGGGGACAGCTCTTTTTTCACTCATTAACCCTTGATAATCATCTGATTATGCCAGGAGCTACAACTTGTCCCTGAAAGATTATCATCTATGGAGAGAGGCTGAAGATTAATATGGCACTTCTATCCTACCCCCTTAAATACCCTTCATTAGGAAATCTCCATCCTACCTCCATTCTCCTCTCATTTTGGAGAAGAGAAGACAGAGATGCAGACACATATTTGGTGGACAGAAATGAGCTCCTCACCAGAGGGCAGGTGGGAGTATTCATCCTGCCTCTACCTTCTATTTTCACTGCTGGAAATGATAGGAGTTGTCTTAATTCTTATGTAATCTACCACATCCAATAAATTTGACTATTTATTTGGTATATATTTTAAACTGCGATGCTGCTATGGTATTGGCACATCCATTGGTATATCCTCAGCAGGGAAGTTATATCTTCCTATATAGTTAGTTAGTCTGTGTAGCACCCTTACCTTGAGTATGCCTTCTTGTCTTAAACACTGCAGATTGCTGTGCTGCCAGAAAGTACTTAAACACAAAAGAGGAAAAGCTAAAGTGCCTACGAACTACAGCAGGTGACAGAACTTCCTTCAGTGCAGTTTCTAAGACAGTTTGTGTAAATTCTATCACTCTGAAGGGGAAAAGATGCCACTCCCCATTTGCCATGCTGCAAACTCTCTCTTCTGTGGCCATTTTACCACTAGTATATCCCTTCTTAGTAAAATTTAAATACAACAATACAAAAGGTTAAGTTCTTAAACCCCAATTCTCTCTTTTGTGAGCCAAAGTCATGCGATCAATAGCACACTTTTTTATTCTTCCTTCTACTTTTAAAATGTTTTTAAAATAAATCAAAAGGTTAAATTGCACCAGTCCTTCATTAAACTGGAAATTGATCCTAAAATACTATTTATTAGAATTCATACAAAACTAATAGAGGGTTATTTTACAACGCTGCAGCAGTGGTTGCAAATGTTTGCCTGCCATCTAGTGGAATATGCAAGAGTTTCCAGTAATACTTCTATTTATTCTCCTACTTTGTCTTTTACAAATATTGGAAGGGCTTAAAAAAATTACTGACATAAACATGAAAAACATGTATGATAACAGTACCCTCTTAATAAAATTATTAAGCAGCAAACTTTAATTGTTGCACAGGCAAAATAGTCATTTTTGTGGATATCAAGGTATGTAACACCAATAAGGTTCTGTCTGCTGATAATCCCATAAGTTGGGACAGACAAAGCCATGTAAGTCGACAATAAGGCAAAGTGCTGAGATTTTTTCCCTAGAGATTTTCTGCTAAAACTATAAACAGATACCAAATGTGACTTGGACACATCACAGGACATTAATAGCTAAAACGCTAATAAAAGATACATCTTAGAAGAATGAAGGAGATCTCTGATATTTATGGGATCTCTCTACACACAACACTGCCATATATATGCCAACGCATTGGATACCTACGCTGCACATTATAACGTTCTAAAAGTATTTTAGGGATACATACATAAAGAAGTTTGTGCACCAGGACACCAAGCAGATTTGAGCATGCAGGATATTGCACAACTCCACTTTCTCTGATAGTTGCACACATATTACAACCCACCAGAATAATTCTATCAAAGCCATTTCCAGCAGAAAAAATCTGTCTCCAAGAAAACTATTATAGAATATTATCAAAAAATATTATCGAATAGTGCCTAATTATCTTGAGGAAATATTGTAGAAATGACTGCTGAGAAATTGGTAAACATTGAAGCCTGACCCCCCCCAATGAGAGAATTAAAATTGAGGGGAGAGAAGAAAATAATGAATTGTGGCAGATGTAGTTGGCAGAAAACCCAGCTCACAGAAGATAAATGGAAGCACAAGACATAGAACAACAAATTACAAGACTACACTGAATGAAATCTTTGGAATTTTAGTAAAATAATTTTACTTTTTAATTATTGTTATTTTTTAATATTTAGATCAAGGAAAACAACCTATTTTAACTGGAGTATCCTCCCATGTGAAAACTATAGGATTTTCCCAAACAAAATCATGTCTTTATTTCCCTCACCTGGTCACAGTTAAGATGAACAAAGTTCATATTCCCTGTTGATTCATGTGCTCTATTGCTATTTTCGCTAACTTCTGTAAAACATCACAGGGTCAATGCTGAGTTTGGCCCAACACGTCTAAAAATGGTACAGCTGCTGTGAAGTCATCTAATGAGAGCAGACAGCCACTAATGGACAAAGACTGGCAGCTTTATTACTGATACCATGCTTACCAGTGAAATGCATAGCCTGAATTACCATGCTGAAAGTGCAGGCCAGATTATCAGTCTGTGTATGTACCAGAGTTATTTTTCTGCCATCAATGAGAGCAATCATCACAGCACGTTGGAATAAATAGCTGTGCGTAGACCTTGAGCTGTTTCTACGCCTGCGACAGGTTTTACCTGAAGTGACGCTAAACAAAACATTCATTTTTGAATGAGAAAAACACTTGCTCGGGAAAGAGCCTGAGTTTTTCTTCAGTCTGTATCTCTGTATATCCAATATCTTACACAATCCAAAGCGTATCCTGAATTCTGCCTAAGAGAATAGCAAGCCTCCTCTTTACATGTCCTAGGAAATGATTGTCCAAATGTTTTCGTTTGTATCTTTACTTCAAAATGTGCAAGACCAGTGTATGATTCTTCTTTAAATCCCTCACTGAATCTTATATATGCTAGAGCACTGTACTTGCAAATTATTACATTTTTCCTTAACACTGATCATGCAGCATTTATGTACCATGAAGTCTCAGTCTTTATGTACATATTATTTTAACATCCTGGGGTTTTCACAGATGTGAACCACAAATAGTAAATAACTACTTGCTGCTTACTATAGGCTTTGAATTCAACACAACTTTGCTGGTCAAAGGAATAAGACTATTTCTCTGTCCTTGATTAGCTGTCCCCTCAGAAAAGTGTAATTAATCCTGTTCACAACCATATGCCCCTATAAATTGGCTTGGGAACAAAACCAGGCTGTGTACCAAGCAGCTTTCCAAGAATGCAAGATGAAATGTCATGAGGAGCTTTTCCAGTATCCCAGGAAAGTGGGACGGAGTGAGAGCTGATAACTCAGCTCCTTCAAGTCACATCCTCACAAGCTACAACAGGCAGCAAGGCAAGGAGAGGTTGGCAGCCTTATTGCCTTACCAGTGCCAGCTTCAAGGCCAAACACCAAGGCAACGTGACCATTAAGTCTCTCTTTCCTCTATCTCCTGTCCATCAAATAGGAAAATAACTGTTGGTGTCTTCAAACATACTAAATTTGGATCTGGTGTACAAATAAAATAATCATTAATAAATTCAAGTTGGGATGTCCCTCAGCCTCATCACCGTCCTGAGGCCTCTTTCCCTAGTAAGGGGTCCTTCCTGGCTGCTTCCTTGGGTAACCACAGTACAGCCTGGCATCATCATCTTCACTCCTTCCTTTTCCATCTCCTTCAATGAAAGTTAAATTTGAGCATTAAACTCCCAACCGCCTACATAATGATACCACTGAGCTCTTTCAGAGATCCATTTTCATGAGCTGGTCTCTTCTTACATGTAAAAATTGGAGGTGAGAAAATAAGAATATTTATAAAGTGATAATAAAAGTGCCTAGACTCGATACACTCCAGATTTTCAGTGCAGATAATTAATAGTTGTCATGTTTGGGTTTTTTTGATCGGGTAACATTTAAATATCTTGGAAACCAGGCTTCCATTTATCTTACTGACAGAAACATCACTGATAGTCATCCTAAATATTCCTAATTTTCTTCACATTACTTTTCCTTAGAGCTGCTTTACACTGCCCTTCACAGACTCTGCAGTCAGAAGGAACTGCTACAGCCAGCCTCTCTGACACCCTGCAGAGAGCTATTGCAGACTTCGCCCCAGAAACTGATTTAAAACATGTCTTTTAGAAGTACTTTTAATTTCATTTTAACAACATCAAGCAGTAGCCAGTTGTCATTTCCCTAATATGCTATGTCAAAGTTTACTTACTTTCACTCCTCGGAAGTCGTGCCTTATTTTTAAGGTTTGATTTCTCCAATATCGCCTATTGTATCTGTTTTTCTTTGTTATGTTAAAAAGATGTACCCACAAGACTGCCTTTATGTTCAAGGGCATAACTAGGGTCATAACATCTCAAGTTCTCTTTGAGAAACTGCACACCCCCTGAGTGCTTTGAGACCTCTTCAGGCTTGCTCTCCCATCCCAAAACAGTTTTATGGCTTCATTTAAATTATCCTTGTGCTCTCTTGAAGTATAAACAGTGGGTCTGGAAGCAGTAAATAGCACTACGGTTTTACGTCACTATTTCTACTTGATGAAGCTATTTTCTGTAAATAAGAGGAACCGTTCCTACAAATTCACAAAAATCTCACAGTAAAGTATCTGTTCATGATGCTTCAAAAATCCTTCTCAAATTACCATTTTTCAAATCCTGATATTTTGGTTTTACCACTTTTTAAAGTTTGGGTTTTTTTTCCAAATCTCACTCCCAAGAGTGAGACACCAAACAAAGACACCAAAACAAGGAACAACACAGTACCTTTGTGCTTTTACTGAATGATGCCAATGGTGCTTTAACTGAAAATTGTCCTGCATAAATTGAAGCATACAGCAACACAGAATCATTAAGGTTGGAAAAGACCTTGAAGATCATGAAGTCCAACCACCAACCCAGCAGCACCACCACATTCACCAGTAAAAGATGTCCTGAAGCGCCATATCCACACATTTTGTGAACGCTTCCAGGGATGGTGACTCTACCACTTCCCTGGGAAGTCTGTTTCAATGTTTTACATTCCTTTCTGTGAAGAAATTTATCCTAGTATCTAATCTAAACTTCTTCTGCACAACTTGTAGCCATTTCCTCTCATCCTGTCTCTTATTACCTGACTTTTTTAATCTTTCAGTCTTTGCTGATAAAATCCCAAATTTATCAGCTGGATGTTTGCTACTGGTATGAGGTGACTGGTATGCAACTCTGTCCTTGCCCTCACTCTTTTAAAGGTTGAAATTACCTTGACATACCTTTCATGCTTTGAAATTCTGTTTCCAAAGTTTAATTAAACAATAATATTTGTCACTCAGAGTTGAATCTTCAACGTATTTTCTCACCTAAAGAGCAGCAGGTGGGAAAGAACATTGGGGATCCTGATAGTTACCAAGCATGCCATGCTCTCTGCAGGACTGGATTCATAACTGTGCTTAAACTCACAGTGAGATTTGCTGTATGTGACACTGAAGACACGTGGTGTAAAAATGCATTTTACTCACAGTCACTGAAAATGAATGAAAATAAATGGTCAGCTCCTGCCCTAGGTCACCAGTGGCCCTTTGCAGTCTTTGATACATTGTGTGCTGCATGACTTACTTATAATTAACCTAAAAAAAGGGATAAAACAACAAAATTTCCCAAGGATAAAATTAGTGATGATAACAAGACTACTAGCAAACTGTTATGAACTGCAGAAACACATGGAAGATTGATTAGGAAAAAGTGGCAGATGCAATTCAGTACAAACAAAAAAATAATACACATGGAGATAAACAGCCACAGCTTCCACATATGAAAAAATAACCTCTGAGCTTATCACTCTACTATAAAGAGCGAGATCCTGCAGTTACCATAGACAATGCCATGAAAACAGCTCAACATTCAGATCAAATTAAAAAAGCAAGTCAAATATTAGGAATTACTAGAAAAGGAATAAAGAACAAGAAAGTAATCAAGCAGGGCTAGTACTTAACTGCATGGCTAATGTTGTGTGCAGTTTTGGTTCCCTTCTCAGAAAATAATATATGAGACCCAGAAAAGTTTCAAAGAACAGTAAATACAGCTTATTCCATGCTTTAGGTCACTCAAATGCTAATGCATTTCAGTTTAGAAGAGGAAATTTAAATTTACATATCTGCAGAACATGGCATGGTAGATAAAAGTTTACTGTGCAAGGGACATTAAACTAGTGACAAGCAGGCTCAAAATGAGCAAGTTGCAATTCTTTATGCAATAGCCATCAATTGATAAAGGCTGCTGTTATTCAGGAAGCATATATAGTCCAAAGGAAACTAGACAAGTACTGGAAAAAATAGCATTGAAAATTACTAAATAGACAAACCATACGATGTTCAGGAAAGCCTGGAATAGAAGACATTTAGAAGCCAAGAGAACACAGAAGAAAAGCAACCAAATGTGCTCGCATTGTTCTTATCCTTCCTCAGGCAGCTGCCTTTGACTACAAAAGAAGCTATTGTGTTAGAAAAAACAACTTTGGTCAGGACCTGTATAGATATTCCTATGTTTATCTTCTCAGAAGTTCCAAGAGCACGTAAGTAAGGAGCACAGAGGAAAGGCACGTGCTGTTTGCTCGGCTTCTTGGTTAAATGTGGTAGAAGGTGATGTGTGTTACAAATGCAACCAAGACTTCTCAGTCATCAGTGCCAAGTCTGAGCACTCAGGTTCACACAGTGGGGATGCTATCAAAGTGAAAGACTTACCTTGCAGTACAAGTATTTCCAGTATGAAATTTCCTACTAGAGGGATTTTCTTTTTCATTTTTCACCAGGAAGAAGGAAAAAAAGTACTTATTGTATTTGTTATGGATGGTACCCCAAACCAAAGCAGTCGGGAGTTCTCTCACACCACCTTTAAGAAACAGCATGTTCTCCCTTTAGTACATTAAGTAACCAATGTTACCATTTAGTTCCATGTAATAAAGAGAAATAATGCATTTTTAGTTTTACAGACATCAAATTGAGGTTCTGAATGTCAAAGACATGCCCTTCTTCTATAATTTTGCAGGACAAATGGTCTACCAGAAAATGTCTAAATACATAAAAGCTGTAAGTTTACTGATGGTAAAATGGTAGATGAAATTTACTGGACAGCTCAATATTATATAAATTATATAAAATATATAAATTATGTATAAATTCTCATATTGCAGTTGCAAGCTGGTTTTAAGCATTTCAAGGACACTGAACCCAAACCAAAATTGAGCTAGCAAGTCAGAAAAAATCCTGGAAATACACAAATGCAAACTAATCAATAGAGTGACATTCAAGGAAAGTCATCAGACTTCCTGTATTACCCAAGGATCTGGCAATGGAGGAAAAGGAAATGCACCAGCAGAAACGTGCACTCTAATAAAATTTTAGTATTATTTTGGGTACATTTGCTATAGTTACAGCAAACTTTTAGAGTTTAAGTTACACAAGTGAAATCTCACAGACGTAGATGTGACTCCTGAGACCAGCAAGAATGCTCCCCAAGTCTTTTCTCATTTTTGACATGTAGTACTGAGTCTAAAGAAAATTAAGTAAGAGAGCTGATTGCTCATTTGTGCTGATCTGACCTGGAATTTTCATGATATTTTACTGAATTTTCAGATTTCCTAAGATAAGTTTCATTGCTGGTATCTTTTCATACAGTCAATATTCAAGTTATGAACATTTAAAGTCCTTTGTAAATTGATGCTGTGAGTGTGCAAAATAAAACCACTTAAAAATGCCCCAGTTTGGTTATTTACAGCATCTTCCTGGAATGACTTTTTGGCCAGGCTAACTAGAAATAAAGGTAAGTGATTCAGTGCAATATAAATATTATTCTATTCTCTTTGCCAGCAATATGAAGTATTTAGCTTCCTTCATTGCTTTTTGTAGAGCTATGACCCGGAGTGTATATGATGTAAACTCTTAAAGCAAAAAGAACTTTTTATCTCTGCACAAATATAACTTTAGGCTTAACTAAGACTCCAGGTTCATCTCGAAATCTGCTTCGCCCTATTAACCCTGCAGGTTGCTTTAGGTCCCATTAGCACTATACTTTGAAACCAGCATAACAAAAAATCAAAATACCTTAAAAAAAAAAAGCTTAAACAGCAGCAGATGAAGAACACACAAGAAAACATTTTCTTATCGAGCAGAATTCCTAGATGCAAGGATACTGCCTAGAAATTAACACTTGTTTTGGCATCAGTGAAGGTTACTAGTGCTAAATGAGAAGACATTCCTGTACCAAGCAGCTGTTTAAGACTTACTGATACCTATCAACCAAATCAGATGCTTCTCATCTATGCACTGACCATTGTATTGCAGTAACAATACAGCCTTAATATTTTTAGATCCTGCAGTCGAACAGGTGTAACAAATGCAGCATCCTCTCTCCATGACACATTCCATGTCGTCTAGAATTTAAGTTTACACACGTATCTATAGGGACAGTTGAAGAACCTCGGTTACCTAAGTGAAACACTTTTCCCAGCAATTTGAATCAAAATCAAAAGGACAATTCATTAGCCACATTATTAAAGAAATGCTTTATTTATTACTTTCAGCTTGAGACTTAAGTTACTGCCCTTACTCTAAAATAAAGTTAGTATGGCCTTCATTCCTACCTGGAACATAAAGCAAGACTAAAATTGTACATGTAGTTTTTCACTAAAGCGAGATATAGTACCCAGGATATACTAGCACTTCTAAAGGATGCATTAACAAAGCTACACTCGTAACAAGATTCATTGGTACACATTATTGAATTCAACAAGTGTCCACTATCTGGCATGATTTTAGAAGTACTGGATGCCAAGGAAGAGCAATTGCACAAAATTCACAAACAGTTCACAAAAATACCAAGTAATAATATTACTGGTGAACTGAACTTATTAAAAACTTTTCAAAGCTATTATATACACCATTCTTTTGAAAAATATTACAGTAATACTCTGAAACCTTCACATACACTTTTTTTTTTCTTAATAGTGGCAATCTTCAGACCTCCTGTAACTTCAACTTGGCATTCTTCTCATGCAGAGATCTTCTCCCATGTCAGCCTGTCATATTTTCAGCGGCCTAGAAACAGAAAAAAGTTATTCCAGGTCATCAAAAGAGACATCATGTAGATTAAATATAATCTTTTCTTGTAACTTTTAAAATTTACCTAGAGAACCTAAAGGTCCAAAAAAAAAAAAAAAAGCTACTTAGGAAATTTTTTTCTAATGAACACTACTATTTTCTAAAAAAATAATGCCGTCAACTGCCATTACCCTTTACTAAAAGAGCCACTGCTGTTTGCTTGTGTTACATCCTCGATCTGAGCAGCTTTAAGCTTGTACGTTTTCCTCTAATACTTTCAAGAAAGGCTCAAATGCATAAATATAGTTACCTTTGGAGTTTACTTCATATAATTTACGGTTATTATTACCCCATCCATACAGGTAAGTTATTGACACAAAACTCAGAAGAATGACACTAATCATAACTGCATAAACCACACTACCAATTATTTTATTAAGAACATTAATAGTTTTATTACCAAATAATTCAACCCAGTCAACAAGGCACAGTTGTTGAAGGCTGACATTTGTAGGTTTTAAATCAGTTATGGGACAAACATGCAAAGGAGAGCAGCAGGAATGGTAAACCAGTGAAAGCAATGGAAGAAGTAAACCAGCCCTCAATTACTTATAAACACAGTTAAATGCATATGCAATCATATGTTTAAGCACAGACAAAAATACAAAATATGCATGAGTATAGAAAAATGTTCAGTTAAAAATAAAGCATGCAGTCTTTCAGAATAGAAGCAAGACATAGGTTTCCCCTTCACCTCTCAAAAATAACCAAAACATAAAAATCATGACTGTGACGTTTAGGTAGACAGTCAAGAATGAAAATCCTTTAATAGGCAAGTGAATTTTTTTTTTAAACCATGGTTACTCTGTAGTAGTTAAACAGATAAATACTCATATATGAAAAGCCCTATATATACCCACATCACGAAACTCCCCCTTGTTAGTCTTTGGAAAGGTTCAAAGCACAGGTTAAGGGGGTAAAAGCAATATGATAAGAACACATTAACAAGTTGCATGTACCTGATTACAAGTACTGCTGCATAGTGTTAGATCTGAGGTTGTAGAAATCAGCTGATATTGGTTAAAGGAGAAATCTATTTGTGATATTATGCAGGTAAGGGGACAAATGGTGACCATTATAAAAAAAAATTGTGAGTTTTGGTTGTGGTTTTTTTCCTTCAGAAGAGTTAGTCTAATCATTTTATTTCTACAAAAGATGTTATTTGTACCATTTCCTGCTTCATGCTGAATTCAATTGTATTCATTGCCTCCTCTATTGAACAGCTCATTTTCTTGATTTAAAAACGAGTCATATCAAAGTGCATTTTACAAACTGAAGCACAGCAAGTTGCGTGTACATCTGAATCTTAAAAACAAATTTATAAGCTTTTAAAACTATGGCACTACCTTTAGAGCTTCTGTAGCCTTACGCAGTTCTTTAATAACAGATGATAATGCTTCTGGATTTATCCCCTGTTCACAAAGCCGCACACAAATAGACAATGTCTCCATATCCAAGCCAGTGTTTAATATTCTTGAAATCTCAAACAGAACTGCAACAGAAAAAAATGAAAGCACTTTAGTCCCTACAGACTATGAAATTTCAATGATCAAAATTGTTCTTCATCAACATTTAACTTCTACAGTACGAACATGGCAGATGTCCATTGCTGTTTGAACTTCAACAACATTTACATTCAATTTTCCAGCATAAGCCAAAAGCTACAGCTTTTAACATAAACACCATGCTTTCCTGGTTCAGGAAATTTAATACTGGATAATGGGTTTTGAAAAACTAAAAAAATAAGTGAAGAATTCAACAACTAACATCCCTGCCAATTAGATAAAAGGTTGGCTGTAAGAACCCTCAGTGCTTTTGAACTCCAGATACTGATGAAGTCCTTTCTAATCTTTAGGTGTTGAGGCAGTGTCTTTGGCAGAGAGATGTAGCAGTTTCTCCATAACAATTCGGAGCTGTTAATAACTTTGCAAACAACAACTGCTAAATGTCTTTATCTATCCTAAATAAAACATACACATAGTTACAGAGGAAGCCTGGGCTCCTAAAACTGAAGATTAGTGCACTTTCTATGCCTGTTCTAAAAAGCCCTACCTTGTCTTTAAATCTGTCTTTTGTCCCTCCTGTCTAAATCATTCCCACAGAAGTGGAAAGAGGGAAGTTGTCAAGCACAGTTACCAGAAATTAGATTCTCTGTCCTTCCCAAAGAAGTCTCTATCTGCACAAAATGGTTTTACTCTCTTGCAGTATCAGAGGGGCCACAATGATCCTGCTAGTCCTGCCTTGCCTCCAGCAGCAGGTCAGAGCATGGAGATCAGTGGCTGAAATGTGAGTTTTTACACCAGCTCATGAGGGTCTGTACTAAGAAACTCTTTTGTAACAGCAGCCATAACTTCAAGAGAAGTAAAGATGCTGAGAAAATAACAAATGCAAAGCACTACCCCTTGAGCATTCTCCCCAGCCCCTACTCCCTCATTAGGGCATTTTCAGAGAAAGTCTTCACATTTAACAACCCTCAGCAGATCTCCTGGCTGCTTTCCAATTGCATGTAAGCTTTTGGTATAGGCATTGCATGGAATTCCAGAGTTTCACACTACACTGAGAAACAACCCCAAAACATGGCAGCTTTGATTCCTCATAGCCAGGCCGAAAGTGAGCATCTACCTGAACTTTACTCACCTGCTCACGTTTCCCATGACTTATCATTCTCCAAAGTATTTCCCAGTACTCCCAGTGCCCCTTCTCTCACATTCCCCATCCCACAACAACATCTGGGTTTTCGGAGTTTTTTTCATATCAGAAACTACTGTAGTTCTGTAACACCGACTACCGTGCTCAAAGCTTTTTCACTATATTGTAGTTTGGGTTGTTTCAGGGTTTTTTTGTTTGTTTTTTTTTTTGGCAGTTTACGTTGGTTTTCTGACGTGAGCCACGCACAAGAGCAAAATATCGGGGTTCAGACCAGCTCGGCTGACACCGCCACTTGGTCGGGCCTTTCCCTCTCTCCCCCGCGCCCCTCCAGCCCCTGGCTTAAATCCAAGATGCCCTGAGCCAGGTCACACCACTTGCATTAACCGTTACAAAAAACGAGAAACAAGAGCAAACATATATATATATACACATATATAAATATACATAAACACACAAAAAACCCCACCCAGTATTCTGCGTTAAATACTTAGCTAAATTAAAAAAAAAAAAAGAAAAAAAATAAACAAAAAACGGGAAAAGCCACGCGAGGTCCAAAGACACTCACTCTGCGGGGGTGTTTGAACCGTTTCCCGAAGCGACACGAAGTAGAAAAGAAACTGGTACGTGCTGCATCTCTCAGCTGCCGCAACTCGCACCCCTCTTCCCAAGAGAGTCGCTCTGGACCACGGCGCACAGCGGGGCCAAGCGCTCACTCTCCCTTGCAGCCTGCGCGTCCCTGCCCCGCGGCTGTCACTCACCGTCCATGGTCTCCCTCACGGCGTTCAGGCTGGCGGCGTTGCTCGCCATGGCGACCCCGCGCCGCCCGGAACCGGAACGCCCCGCGCACGCCCGGGCCCGCCCCTCCGGCTCCACGTGACGCCCCGGCGCAGCGCGAGCGCGGCGGGGGCGCGCTTTCTTTGAATTCGTGCGGCGGCGCCCCTGGCGATTGGCCCGTTCGAGAGAGGGGGAGCCCTGCCATTGGCCCGGCGGAGCACACCGCGCGCCGTGATTGGCCAGAGTCCGCAGAGGGGGCGGGGCTGGTTAAAGAGCCGCCAGGCGCCGCGGGGCGGGAGCGGCGCGGCGGCGGCGGCGGCGGCGGCTCGGTAACGGCGGCAGGTGGCTGTGCCCGCACCCCCGGCGTTCCCAGCTCACCCGGCATCGCCGGCATTCCCCCCGGCATCGCCTGCTCGGCGGCGGGGGCTTGGGAGAGCGGCGAGTGGCTCGGCGCGGTGGCACCGTCCCGGGGAGAAGTGTGAGAAGGGGCTGAGCGGGGACGCTTCCCACGGGGCTCTCGTCCCCTTTGCGGCCGGAGGCGCGGGAGCCGCCGAGGCCTGGGAGGTGCCCTCCTGCCGCAAGGAGCGGCGCCTTCGCCGGAGCCCCGCGGGGGCCGGGGCTGCCCCCGGCCCGTTGAGGCGGAGGGCGGGCGGTTTTAGCGCCCGGGCCAGCGGAGCGGTGCCCGCCCGGGGCGTTACTGCTGCCCCGGCCGCTCGGGCAGCACCGCGCGTCCCCGCGCCCGCAGCCGGACCTGCCTGGCTCGTCCCGTGTGCAGGCAGGATGGCTGTTCGGTCTCTGCTGGTGCTTAGTTGGGGATTTTTTGATCGTTCGTTGGATTTTTCTTTTGTCTGCTTGTTGTTTTGCCCTTGTTTTGGTGTTGGTTTGGTTTTTTTTAATCCCTCCTCTTCATGTTCTTTCCTATCTCGTTTTCAGTATTTCTGTTTATTTGTAGTTGTTCGTACCAGCCTTATTTACCAACTTCACGTCAGTAGGTCCAAACCACAGCTAACTTTGTTTTTGTTAGTTTTTGAAATGTTGCTGGTGCCTTAAAATGATTAATCCTATCTTCCCAAAGCCTTCAGTATGGCCCTGAAACGTCAAAAGTGTAATTTCATTGTTTTCCTTAATTTTGCTCTCCCTCTCTCTTTTTCAGGTATAGCTTAGTGTTATGGGTGATACAGAAGAAGCTAAAATGCAGATAACACCAGAAACTCCAGGACGAGTCACAATCCTGAATCCTTTTGAAAGTCCCAGTGATTATTATACTCTTCAGGAGCAGATTGTCTCCAGTCCTTCGGTCTTTAAGTCAACGAAATCCTCTTCTGTAAGATCTAGTCGTTAGTTGTGTAACTGTGCAGATATAGTGCTAGTATTTTCAAATGCATTAAAAAGTGTATTATATTTAGTGTACTTTAATATATGTACCAAGCTAAAGAACTTTGGTGGCATTTGGAGTTTCTTCTCTTTATAGAACTATGCTGCTTTTAAATACTAATATTGTTGCTTACTCTTTCTCCTGTCCTAAATGTATTTTGTCTTTAGATATTAACAACTGAGTGCTAAAACCAGTCGAAAGTAGATAAAGAACAGTTGTTGGATGTGGTACTCTGGTCCCACTTAACGTGGAGAAAACCAGTTTCTAGTTAGATGCTAGGCAAGTTGGTTGCAAAGAAAACTTAATTGCACTTCTGTTGTGAGCTGGTTTTGCATTCAAGTTAATGATTTTGTATATCTATAACTTTTTTTTAGTTGCAAATTACATACTGGGTTGCAGTTGAAATTATTTTGTGATAAGCAGTAGAGATGATACTGTGATAATGGAACTAAAAAGACTCACTTGGTAGATAACTTTCGAAATATATTTGAGCCGTACTTTGTAATTGTTAAATAAAGGGGTGAAGCTGCTTGATTTCTGAATTGGATTTTATTGTGCCCTATGCATGGCATTTATGAGGGAGACTTTGCAGGATGTACGTGGCTTTGCAGCTCTGGTATTCTTAGAAATGGGAAGTAAAAGGAAGACTGCTCTATTATTTAGATAACTTGGGTTAGGTATGGATACTGGATTTTCATGGAACCACAGTTTGGATTGTGCAATCAAGAAGCAATTTAATTTTATCCCAAGTTAAGTATCTTTAGTAGACCTGTCCTCAGAAATTGAGAAGAAACTGACACCTCAGTTTGTAAATAGCAGCTATAACCTTCCACTTGATATTATCTTGTAAATCATTGTGATACTGCTACAAGGATAAGAAGCCTGACTGACTTAACTAATTTATTTTTAGAGTAGATCTTTTACATAGAAACACTTTTGATTGTCTTTGACAGAAACTATATGGAAGCTGTGATTGTATTGTTCCATTGAAATTTGTCACGTGGTTTTATTTGTATCTTTTTAGAATAGCAAGCATTAAGATGCCCATTTCTTTTTTTAGACACCAGGAAAATTCAGATGGTCTATTGATCAGCTTGCTCTAATAAATCCTGTGGAAATTGACTCGGAAGACATTCGACGCCAAGGAATGTACTTGAGCCATGCTAGGTAACTTACAATCTATTTTTATGCAGCTAACTTAGCTTTAATATTAGAACGCTGTTCTTTGGTTGATTAACATTTCAGCATAACATTAAAGACTTTTTATTCAAATCTTTTAACATAATTTTTTACGTGATGTGGATATAATATTTTGATGAGGCTGCCTCTGTGTTGCTTCGTTTTAATGTTAAGAACTGCTGATCCACTCTGATTGCAGTTTGGAAGACAGACAGGTAAAAGCAGTTAGTGAAAACAAGAAAATGTCTTTCCAGTGCTCATTACCAGGCTACCTCTTCTGCTCCTTGTACAACACAGTTTATCGTCTCAGAATGCTCCATTGTGAGGCTTCTTTGGTCTCTGGGGCTCCTGCAGAAGGGTAGACCTGGGAAAACTAGCTGGGAAAGCCCCAGTACTCTCTTTGAAAGGTATAGATTAGGCTTAATATGAAGGAGGGGGGACCAGTGCTAGTTACTTGAAGTAGTTTGGGGACCTTATCTCAACTTTTTTCCTTTCTCTGAAAATAACTTGCATGAGCAAAACGGGTAGGTAAAATAGTCTTGGTATTTGGAGCTTAAGCTTGAGGGGTAGTTTTACACACTGGTGGTAGAGAACGAGGTGCCAAGTGGAAGTAGCCAAGGGGAGGCCTTAATGGTGGATCCTGTAGGCTCTCCTGTGTGTTTCTCGGATACAAACTTGAACAAAGAGCTGCTCCTCATGGCATGAAGCACTGCAGGAATAGAATAATAAACCAATCCAGTCTAGATCAGGTTGCTCAGTCCCATCCACCTTGATCTTGAATGTTTCCAGGAATGGGACATCTACCACCTCCCCAAGCAATCTGTTCCAGTGTTTCAACATCCTCACCATAAAAAATGCTGTGAAGTAACTTACTGTTCTTAGTGTCTGACTGAACCTACATCTCTCTTTTTGAATAATAAAAGCTGTAGGACTGTAACTGTCCCCAGCTGTATCCGAATCACCAGGTCTTGATGTTTCCTGTCCTTGAGCAGCCAGTAGGTTTCAGACTCTAATGCTTTTTATAGGTTATAAAGCCTTAAAACCTTATGTTTTTAGGGATTTGATTACATTGTTTCTGGAACCTTATTCAGACAACTAGCTTTAATGTAGATGGCTTGGGTGACAATTCCAGTGATGATAAGTGACATGGCCCATAGATAAAAACATGCGTTGTCTCAGTGGGTCCTTTCAGTCTGTCCTGCTGTTTCATACCCACTGTGATTCATTTTTTTTTAAATAATCTGCTGTGACTAGAAGGAGGCTAGATTGACTCTGTGTAGATTTGCTGTGTCCATGCTTGCATGTTTCAGTGCATATATATACACATAAATATACAGTGATTGGATGGTTATTTTTTTTGGTACAATAAGTCTGCAGTTGTCTCCATAGAACTGTCACTTCAGCATCATCTAGGCAGATGTAATTGAAGGTGGCATGTCCAAACATTGCAGATATATTCGAAGTCTGATAAGCATAAAAGAGAGAGCTGTGATAGTTTATGTATTTGGCACATTGATGTGTGCTTGTGTCTAATAATACCTTGTTATCTGACTGATTTCTAAAATTATTGAAGGGTAATTCAGGTATACTAACTGTGTATGAAAGTACTGGGTGGTTCAGCTAAGACGATGAATATTTATAATCTTCAAAAAATTTTACAATAAATTACACAGCAGTAACTGAAAGTCAGGCTTGAAGGTGACTGTTAAAGGAAATATAAATATAGAATCTCACACATCATGAAGTAACTAAAGTAATTACAATATTTTTTTAAAAATAAGTTAAAAGCTGCATAAGGAAATATATTCATTGTTAGAAACTGAAATATACTGTATTCTAAACTGAAGAAAATGTGGCAGACTGTGTATTTGACTAGGGAGAATTCTGTGCTGGGAGAGTGGGCTGTGTCAGGAATTTGAGTGTGCGAATTCCAGGAGTGTTTTCAGTTGCCCTTTAATTCTTTACAGCTCAGTTTTTTATTCTGCTTGGTTTTATACTGCAAGTCTAATCTCATATTAACTTTAATAGTAAAATATATTCATATGACATTATTTTGGAAGATCAGTTACAATTGAGTTTTTGTCCAGACATGCTGAGTAAACAGAATATTTGCAATTATGTACTTTTAAATGGAACAGATCTTTTTTCAAATCAACTGAATTGAGAAGTGCATTTATATTTTTAAATTTATAGTATGAGATTATTGCACGTAAGAGTAAAAACATCATAAGATTTAGGGTTTAGTGCAATTTAATTTTTAAAGTTTCTCTTGAGCATCTATAAATTACTATATGGCTGTTCTTTGCATTTTTTCCTACTTATGTGATGGTTTTGATAATTGAGTTGTTCTTCATTTGTTACTTAGAATTGATAAGGAGACAGAAGACAGAAGGCAAAAAGCTATTGAGGAGGTAATAAAACTTGGTGCTATCAAATATTTATTTGTTTTATCTACAGAAAAGATCCACATCTATTACAGGATTTCAAAACCCAGAAGCCTATTATATTTCAGTAAGAAAGTAATTTTGCACCCTCATCCCTTGCAGTTGTGGTTGGAATCCACACGCTCTTTTTCTTCCCATCTTCTTTTAGACACATGTAGGTCAAAACAACAGATTTTTTTCTTTTGTTTTTCTTGACTAGTGGTAAGGCAGCTGTAATGTAACTCTTATAAATAGTTAACTTCAGGTGAAAAATAATGATTGAGAATTTGGGGGTTTACAGTAACTGTTGGAGTTATATTGTACTTTTTTAAATATTGCAGAATTTTTGTGATTTTTAATTTCTTCCAAATTCTGCTTAGTTGGATGGAAGACTTTATTCTGGTAGCTTGTATCTTTCCATCCATTTTTCATTTTATTTTTCACTATTCATTTGTCTAGCAGAGAAGGAAAACCAAAGTGTTTAAAATATTCACTACAGAAATCTTCAATGTTATTTCAATTAAAAAAAAAAATAAGGCTGTGATAGGCAGGTCTATCAGTTTCTGTCTCTACAAACAAAAAATGTTTTATGATTCCATAAATGAGCTGTGTAGTTGGCCTGCAGCTAAGATGTTCTGTTGTTCGATTTGCATTAAAAGGGATATTTCCTCTTTGTGAGGTATTAAGTAATGGATTATGCAGCTGAACAGCTTGAAACCCTGTCTCTGATAAAAATTATGCCTTTATTAGTTGCGTGTTTCAAGCTGAGTTTTTTTCACTTACTTAGAGTCTTGCATTTATTGTGAGAACAGGATTTGCCATGTGTTTCTTGAAGCTTTGTGATAGTGTTCATCTCCTCAGCATCAGGATGTTCCACAGTGTAACTGTGATAATAGAGTTTCTGGTTCACAGAGGAAGACTGAAGTGCCAGCACTCAAAAGTGTTTTACCACTAACCAATTTAGCCAAATACTTTTAACACTAATAATGTTGCCAAAAACCTTGGTTTATCACTTTTACTGTTACTGCAGTGTCTCTTTATCACTTCTGTGAAATAGCTCAATTGTAAAAATAAAACTTAACAAACTGAAAATTTAAAAATAATTACTTTAAACTAGTATGCAAGAAGCATGGTAGTGACAATTCAATTTTTTAAATGAGTAATTATTGTTAAATGAAACTTGTGTATCATTTTCAGTCTGCAGACTTGAAAGATCTGAGGTGCTATGTGTCATAAAGAACACAGGGGTCTTCAAATCAAATTGGTTTTTTCTTTAACCTCTTTGGGCCTAAAATAATGAAATGTTCTACATTTTTTTTCTTGTTCAGGGTACTAGTCTAAAATTAAGTTGAAAATTTTAAAAAGGGCTGAGGTGGTTTGTTTTTATTCTGCTCCAGTTTTTCACAAAAAAACTCATCGTTCCTTCTCCTTGGGTTGAACATGAAGGCAAGCAAGTTTCTCACTTTAACTCAACTAAATGTAAGTTGCTTTTTTGTGTCCACCCAAAATAATATCGCTTTTGGTGAAATTATCAGCATAAGTTTTTTTAACCTCAATTTACATTGATAAAATTTACGGTGATAAAATATGGCACAACTGATTGATTTTCAGCTGTTGTCTCCAAGTGCTTTCTTTGTCTAAAAATTATATGTTAATTGAAAGCCTTATATAATTTTTCCTTTTTGTTATTCTTGGTCTTTGTTCTTAAATTTTTCTACTTTAATAACTTGTCTGCAACCATTTTAATTTACATACATAACTTTGTATCTATAACTATCAACTTTGTTGATACTGGTAATAGCCAAGTCTTCTACTTCACTTTTTTCTTCAGATATTTGCACGTCCTCTTACTCCAACTGCTTTCCTCACCATATAAGCGTATCGGAAATGGAATTCTGTATTCTTTTACCTTTACTTGCAGCATAAATTCCTGTTGTCATCCTGCTAGCTCGCTGCCACTAGTCATGGTTTTTCTGAGTTTGTTTTGTTTATGCCAGTGTTAGATTTTGTTCTTAATGCTCTTATTGAAGTTTATATATAACCAGCAGAATACAGAACAAATGGATTACAAGATGGACAAATGTCAGCTGTAAAGTATCGTTTGCATATCCTGTTGTTTCGTATGAAAGACTTAAATAGGTGGGGATTTTTGCAAGATCTGGAAAAGGCTAAGCTGTTAAATTTGTTTTTATCAAGGACATGCAGCTTGTGGATAGTGTATTTTTAATTGTCAGTTGTAAGATGGTCACTTTTGGGGCAGAGAACATAAGGCATAATCTGAGATCTGGTAAAGTGAATGGTGAAAGAAAATGGTTTGTGTTCTTCAGCTGTATAAAAGAAATGAAGTGTTTCTTCACCTTTCTCCAGTCCAGAGTGAATGATTTTCTGGAAATGGGTTTTACCTGAACACAGCCTATTCAGTTAAGCATGAACTAGTCTGTTTTAAATCTCTGTTGTGTAGGGACAGGAGGAGACAAAGTTTTGGGCAACGTTGATGCTACTTCACTAAGCTTTTTTTGAGTAGAAATGTGCTGAAATTCTCTTGATAGCTATAGTGGTAACCTTTTTTCAGTACTCCTTTCTAATCTCTTCCAAACATTGATGCAAAAATTTGGTTTGGTTGTATTAAGTATTGTAACTTAATGTTGCAACATTGCAAAACTCTATATGCAGGACATGTTTAAATTTAAGTTCTGTGTTTTACAGCCATAGATATAAATAACATTTCTCCGATTGGAAGACAGCTGAGTTTGCAGCCTGGGAAAAGCAATGGTGAGTAAAAGGCAATGCCTAAAATGACAGGCTTTCTCTGAAGAAAAATAACCCATTTTAATGGCTATTTAATTTCAAAAGAAAATTATGTGTTTGTTAGTATTACTGTAGAAATAGTTTTTCTTGAACTGCATAGTACTATTAATTTTAATATCCGTTTCTCATAGTAAATTAATTCTCTTACACTCTGTTGTATTTTTTCAAGTAAAAAATTAAGTCCTTAGACTGTGGAGTGCATTTTTTCCAACTCAGTGTATGTACTTTTTCTGGATTAAAAAGTGAGTGTGAACTTCAAGTGTACAATAAATTACAGTTTCAAGAAACCTTTAATATGTTGGATTGTTTTGGGTTAGAGAATTGTGATTATTTTCTATGCCAAATAAATATCAGAAATCTTAATACATCTTTTAAACTGCATAATTTTACATAAATAAGGTACTGTTTTTCCCCAAAGTATTTTGATTTTTCTGCCACTTCCGTTTGAATCCTTTCTTTCTTCAGAGACCTCTCTTCTCAGTTAACATAAAAGCCTCTTGAGAGGCATTCTTAAAACTCTTGGGTTTTTATCTCTAAGCCTAGTGTGCTGCATGCAGTGTTGTCAAATCACAATCTTTAATTAACACTTTTCCTTATTGCAACTGTAATTTAAATAGCTCAATTGCAGTGCAATTTGAAAGTGAATTTTTGTTTCTACAGCTTTAGTAAAAGGTCACTGTAAGCTAATTTTGTTGGTTTTATTCATTGCAGCTGCTTGTCAGACAGTACTGTCTTTGCCAGTGGATTTTAATTTAGAGAAAATACTAGGTATGTCATGCAATATCTAAATTTAATTATGAATGTCTGAATAGAAATCTTTGTTTTATACTGTTGGCTATGTGTTTGTCTTGTGAAATACTGAAAACAAAATGTATGAATGAAAGTTTTAAGTATGTGTTTTAAATAGACAGTTACTGCGTGTTTCATGGGACATGTGACTGAGATGATATGAGTGTGGACGTAAAGATAAAAAAGGAAGGGATGTGGAGGACAACTGGAAATTGTTCAGCCTGGAGGAGATTGAGGGGAAACCTCATTGCCATCTACAACTTCCTCATGAGGGGAAGAGGAGGGGCAGGCTCTGATCTCTTCTCTGTGGTGACCAGTGCCAGGACCTGTGGGAATGGCCTGAAGCTGTGTCAGGGGAGGTTTATGTTGGCTGTCAGGAAAAGATTCTTCACTCAGAGCGTGGTTGGGCACTGAACAGGCTCCCCAAGGAAGTGGTCACAGCTCCTGCTTGGCAGAGTTCAAGAGCATTTGGACAATGCTCTCAGGCACAAGGTGTGACTCTTGGGGTGTCCTGTGCAGGGCCAGGAGTTGGACTTGAATGATCCCTGTATGTCCCTTCCAACCCAAGATGCTCTATGATTCTATGAAATTGATTAACAGTTCTGAATGCCTGAAAGGTTATAAGCAGAAGATACCCTGTGCTCCCCCAAACAGAGCACTGATTTGTCTTAGCAGAGCTGTTTGGTTTACAGATGCTGACCAGGAGGCTCAAAGCCCAACCTTGCCCTGAGTAAAGCTGTGCTGTAATTCTCCCTTTAGTGTACCTGAAGCCATGGTGGGGGACTAGAAGTTGCGTGGTGGCAAAAAAGCCATGACTGCTGAGTCAGGAGGCAAGAGTCCAAATTAATTATCTGATTATAACTGCTACATCAAGCAGTTGCTGCCACCTTCTCAGGCAAGGGGACTGGAAGGGCCTGATGTTACAGTTCATAGGTGGGAACAGTGAGTACAGCCAGCTCAGAGTGTTTTGGCTGCGTGCTCCTGTCCCAGTGTTGAAATTCAGAACCTAGATTGTGGGCCAACAAAACAAAACAGAATTGCCTTTGTTTTTTGCCTTAACAAATGCTTCCACCAATGCATAGTTGGGAAGTTCATGAAAAATTTCTCCTACGGGGAATATCCAACTAGAGCAAGAGCAAAAAACCTAAAATAATCTGGTAAATCTGAGCATATTTAATGGGTCTTAGTTTGTGCTTTCCCACTGCAAACTGTTAACTGCTTGAACTTTCTTCAAGTCTAATCTGTTTTGCCTCTGGATGTATCATGAAGACCATCAAAGCATATGGGAGACCTGAAAAAGAGTCTAGGTTTGCTTGGGTAGTAAAACAATCCATGTTTGACAGCTCAGATGTGAGAAGTAATACAGTTCTGGGAAAAGACCAATAAGTAGATACAAGCCAGTATTTTTTTAAATTCAGACTTTAGTATTAAGGGATGATGGGCAGAAGTGGAATGAACCTTAGTAGACAGAGGTGGCTTTTTCTAGGGATGACAAGCAGTCCTTTGGGATAGGTGCCTAAACAGATTAATTAGTTGTTGTATTGGTAAATTGGATTAAATGTTTTAATTTAATGAAACATGTCTGTAATGGAATGTATTTTTTTCTTGTGTTCTTATTGGAACCAATTTCTCCCCCACATTTCTAGGTGAATATTTTAGAACTGATGAATTTGCAGATCAGTCTCAGGAAAATCTGAGCTCTTCATCACTCAGAAGAAAGCTGTTTTTGGAAGAAAATGGGAATGTATCTGCATGTTTGTCCCCTTCTCTGCATAGTCCATGTGGTAGTCAGCCACTTGGAGTGCTTTGTTCAATAGAATTATCTCCAGTCCGGTGCAGAAGCCCCCTGGACACATCTAGTTCAGTAAGTAGCCTGTTTGGTGGGCTGGGTGAGATGTACTTTATGAGAAGAGTAGGTGTTAGACTAAAAGATGGTGGTTTGTTTTTTTTATTTTTATTTTTTTTTTCAAATTCCAGATTCTGAAAAAAATTTGTGAACAAAAGTCTTGAAAGAATATGTTACTGACTTTTTATTATTTCAAATTATTTTGTTATGCTGCTATTCTTTCATAGAGGGAATTATGTTTTAATTTTGTTATTAAAAGGTAGTAGGAATTAAAACATACAAAGAACTTGCTGAAAGCATGTTAAAACCTTTATTTTTTTCATAAAATGCGTATACAAAAACTCCTGTTTAAATCCATGAATTGCTGTCTACAATACCAGTTGATATGAACATGTGATATAATTATTTCCCTTAAATCTCAAACTCATTTATAGTGGAAGAAACGCCTTGTGGATCTTTGAAGTGCAGTGCTAAATATGCTTTTTTCTTTCCCATTGGCCAGAGTTTTCAGATGAATAGACATTTATTAAAACACAGAATTTAATGCCCATTTTTAAATTAAACAAAATGAACCTTATCCCCATGTGGAGAAAGCACAGCTAAAGTGGTTTAGGTGATACAGTTTTATCTGTTTTGTGGTTGAAGTGCATGGAAAAAACCTACCTACACTAGGGTAGCGTAGCTTATTACTATTATTCTAGTAAAGAATTCCTACAATGTAATTATAGTGCCGAAAGTGGTGGGGGGGTGG
The DNA here is from genome assembly GCA_013397775.1 of Eulacestoma nigropectus. Classification (NCBI taxonomy): domain Eukaryota; kingdom Metazoa; phylum Chordata; class Aves; order Passeriformes; genus Eulacestoma; species Eulacestoma nigropectus. The sequence goes on from VZTE01002171.1 coordinate 29,565, forward strand.
GTTTTGGTTTGGTGTTTTTTTGTTGTTGTTTTTTATTGTTGTTGTTGTTGTTTGGTTGTTTTGTTTTGTTTTGTTTTTGGTTTGTTTGTTTGTTATTTTGCATGATAGTCTTAAGCGAGGTCATGGCCACTATTTTCTTAAGGAGAAATACTTTTGTCTTTTATCTGCTGCTGAATTAAATAGTTAACATGGATTACTTTAAAATATAAATAGTGGTTGACTTTCATCTGCAGTGATAAGAGTAAGAAATTCAGATTAAGCACTTGACTAGATGCACAGATAGCATTAATTCTCTATTTAGGTTTCTCATAGTTCTTAAATATAATGGATAAAATAGTCCTAGCTGATACTACGTGACAGCTTGAGTCCTTGGCTCTTTTCCCCTGTGTGGAGGCATAAGGTCCAGGTGAAGAGCTGCAATTGAAATATGGAAGCTAAACTAATGGTAAGAGATTGTCATTGTAAAGGATTAGTCTTTCCCAGTGCTGCCATATTAAGCTTTTTAGTTAGAACAATTTTATATAATACATATTAGCCAAAGTTTAGATTATGAAAATAATGCTCTGTGGGTTTGATTTTTTTTATTCTGAAGGGTCAGTTTTCATCAAGTCCTATTCAGGGAGGAACAAGAGCTTATAGTCTCGGAAGTATAACCAGTCCCACGTTTTCAGAGGGGTCTCCTGCACATAATGGTTCTCCTGCTTTTTCACCAATTGCTTTCCACATAAGAAAAACACCACTCTCAGGTATGGTTTAACTGTATATGTATTACTCTATCTTGAGTAATATATTTTTATTATAAAAACTTCTGAATTCTTAGTGGAACCTCCTTCTGTTTGGAGACGAGTTCCTGTGCTTGGCAGACCAGCAGTCTCCTCCTATATGACACATCTGTTCAGCAGTGAAATACATGAAACAATGAAATGTATATACGTGCAACAGATCAGCTAGAGCAAATATTTTGGAAGAAGGCATTGAGACCTAATAAGAATGAAGAAAAGTTAAAAGGGTTAATTTAGTGTGGGATGGGTTTTTCAGCCACATGCCTGAACTGAGTCAGGTTACAATTCTGATTTGACCCAGCCTGAAACATTTTAATGTTAATGGGTAAAGAATCTTTAGCTTGAGCTTTCAAATCATGCCAACATGAAGATTATTTGAAATGAAATGACTAGTGAAGAAATCACAAACACTTTGTGTCCTCATTGCTCTAGAAAATGTCACTGTTTGATGCTCTGTCCATACCTGGTAAGGCTTAATGCCTTGTTTATACATGATTATACATGTTTATACATGATTTTTACACGTTTTGATTAAAAGTATTTTACACCATTATATGTGTGGTTTGCATAGATGTTTTCTCACTTGATTGATCTTAAACTTGATTGCTGCCAAAAATTTAAATGCCTATAGATTGTGTATTGATACTTGTTCAGGAAAAAAACACAGAACCAGCCTTCACACATTTTCCTTGGAATACTGTATAGTAATGACATTTGAAAATACAAGGTCTGCAATACAGCAATTCATGTCATGGAAAAGAAATTTGGTGGTAAAATGGGATAAAAACTTGACTTTATCATGGTAGTTAAAATGTATGGGTGGTTGGTTTGGTTTTTGGGGTTGCTTGTTTGACTGGGTTGGGAGGCAGCAGTCAGTGAGATACTCTGTAGTTGGCTCTAAATTATTCAGTGGACTGTAGGGCTTTGAGAATGATGAGTTTTTCTATCAGGTATCAGGTGGAGTTAACTCTGCTCATTTTTTTTCAGACCAAAGAAAATTTACTTTTCGTTCTCCAGACATTCCTTCTTCTTCAAATAGAATGACACCCCCAAGTACAAGAAGTCCTTACATAGATGGTTGTTCTCCAATTAAAAATTGCTCTCCTATGAGGCTTGGAGCCTGTAGAGGAACTGCCCAATATCAGACTTCTGTCATTAGAATACCAATTGCAGTTGAGAATCATGATGAGGATGAGGAAGACAAGGAAAACGCTTCTCCAGCAGAAGCTCGGTTCCCAGAAATGGATAATGGAATAAACGTACGTCAGGAAGACAGTGATACTTTTGCACACGGTACACATCTCGTGGTGACAACTGTGTCTATTGCACCAGATCACTCTGAAGGTTGTCATCAAAGGCTGTCATCATTTCAGGATATAGAAGGCTTAAAGGAAAATAATACTGTAGACATGGCTGATGCAGCTGAAGTGTCAGAGGAAAACACTTGGATAAAAGAAGCAATTGGCAGTAGCAATACACCGATGACCAGCTTTATGACAGGCATTACTTTCAGTATTGAAAGCTCTCGCATGTGCATGTCACCTCTTGCAGAAAGCAGTGCAATTCCTTGTGACAACAGTAGTATTCAGGTAAAAATAAAAATATCTTTTTGTTTTTCTGTAAAACTGAGTTCAGGGTAACTTGAAATACATACACTAACCTGGAAGTAATTGTTACTTTCTCTTGTTGGATAAGGCATGCAGGTGGTATTTATCCCTTCCCTCCATCCCCTCTCTTGGTGGAGTTACTACAGCAATTATAATTATTTTTGTGTTGCTATGTACAGTAGTATATTTAACTTAATCCAAACTAATTCTGACAGATGTGCTTACAATTTCCTTTTGTTATTAACCGGTCATAGTTGGTTTGTTGGATTAAGTTCTGTTAATCAAATGCAAATCGTATCAGGTATCTGAGGGATTTAATTGTGTTAAATTACAGTGTATTTTCCAAGCCCTGCTTCTTGATTTCAGGTGGACAGTGGTTACAATACACAGACTTCTGGAAACAGCATTATGGATACTGCGGGGGCTGAAAACAGTTGCAGAGAAAATGATGTGAATACTGTCGTGTTTCAGAATAAATCTCAGCTGCTTAGAACAAAGGTAGGAGTAAAATTGTGGTAAAAAAGTGATAGGCTTCCCATCTAAAGCATCTGTTCCCCATTTTATTTGGTTTCAGGGAGCCTGAGGGGAGAGACTATCAAGTGATAATAAAGATGTTAATGTACCATCATTTCAGATACTATGTTGAATAAACACAGGACAAATATCTTAAACTGGCAATAGAATTAATATATTTTATGATGCAAGCAAAGGTTGTTTTGGAGGAAACTGAGATATGCATGCAAAGTATTAGTGAGGCTGCTCATGACTATTGTAGTCTGTCTCTTATTTTTGTTTCTTTTTTTCTTGCTGCTTCATTTATTGCTAAGTTTTTAAACATGTGCCTGTGGAGAAGGACATTTCTGGGGAAAAATTGTCTACTGCTTATTTTTATAAATGTAGCATCAAGTCCTAGACCACACCTGGCTTGCTGACTTGGTGGGGAACTTTCTGCATGGGTGCAGTCTTTTGATTACATGCCCTATTTGAAAAACAAATTACAAAAAACAGTACATACCTAGCAAGGCTCCTAACCCCTTAATCTTGGGACTGACAGGAAGGAGTTGTTCTTCCAGAGAATTGGAAGCAAGGCTAGTTTCTTTGGAGAAGAGAGCAAAGATCATCTCTAAACTAGTAGTTTATGGTCTGCTACGTCTTGGAAGTCCTTCAAGGGGAGACAGTACTAAGCCTTAGTACCAGATTATAAAAAAACCTTAAGTAAACCCATTCAGCCCTGACTTCAGTTCTGGATGTGACATGCTAAAAGCCACTTTTCTGCCAAGGGGAAGTGTAGACTGATGGTGTTTTACAGACCACTGACATAAAATTTTAAACTCTGTTCATTTAAGATTAGGATAAATGTGCCCTTACAAGAACAATAGATGTATATTTTGTCATTAACTTCTAAAAATACTCATCTAAGATCCTGCCCCGGTCACCCCGTTGGACATGGATTTTACGTGCGAATGTACTTACCAGAATCACTTGTCTGGTATCAAACCCGTCCTAGAGGGACTTGCCAATGTCATGCAGCTGCCTTTTCGCACTGTTCCTGGCTAAACCAAATTTTTCATTTTAGATTAGGATTGAAGTGTGAAGGCATTAAGTGCTTCATTCAAATCTTACACCTGAGAGCCCCCAGGGAACGAAAAGAAAAAAGCACAGACATTGCAGGCTGAAAGATTCAAGTCTCGCTCATTCACAGCATGTGAGCCCTTGAAATGAGGTGGTTCTTGCAGACAGCACGTTTCAAAGATCTGTGTAGAGAAAACATGTTACTTCATTTCTTTCTCATTTCAGAAGGATAGAGTTGGTACTTAAGGTACTTATTATACTTGAAATTTGCAGATAGTAAGCTTGGATCTTGTTTCTTTTGGAGAATTTCTGTTAAAATGGTTTTAAAACTAACTTTTTCTTATTCACCTAGGAGTGTTCTGTTTTAAGCCATAAGGACAATCAGTTGCTGAGAGCAAAATCTCCAGAGAAACAATCCTGTTTCCAAAAAGCCAAAACACATAGCACAGTATTTGGTCAAAATGCAACTTGCAACATTTCTGCTTGGAAAAATGAAAATCAAGTTCAGGGATTTCACAAAAGTGGTATGTAGTTTTCTGATGGAGAACTTAAGCTGTGGTGTCTAATAAATTTTTATACATATGACCTCAATTACCTGGATTATACATACTATTTTGCTTTTCTAATGCAAATGTAATAAACTGTTTGGTATATATTAAATAATGTGGAATTTTTCAGGTCTTGTTAAGAAATTTATTGGTATCATTAAGTGATCCCTTTTGAAAATTAAGGTGTCTAGATTTGGTACAGAGAAACAATAGGTTTTTTCAGAATTGTATTCCTTCTGTGATTAGGGTGGATTCCATGAGCAGCCTAGGATAACTTGCATAGGAACCAATATAACTGCAAAAACACCTACATTTTAAGATTTGTCCCTCCTAAAGGCACGAGGGACGTTTTTCTTTGTAGGAAAGAAAAAGGGGTATTTGTCTAGATTTGGATTGCTTTTCTCTAATCAGATTTATTTGTGGCTTCATAAATACTAGCACTGGTACCAAGAGTGAGTCACTGGACAGAAGTGAACTGCTGGGGGGGTGATGAGAGCAAATACCAAATTTAGTTCTCTTAGTAATATAAAATAGCTTTATGTCAAAAGAAGCTGTTTAGCAATTCTCTGAATTTTTCTTGGTTTTTTCTTGGTTTGAGAGAAATCTGTGATCTGTCAGTTAGGTTTACCAGGTACTTAAGTAAAATGTACTACTGGTTACCTTAAAATTAAAAGGTAGTGTTGTTGCTTTGGTAATTGTATTAGTACTAAACTTGGAATTGATCACCTGACACTACCAGTGTCTCCGAAGAACACTTGTGTCCAAATTGATGCTCTGGTACCCTTTGGAAGGAACCTAAGAAAGTGCAATAAGATTTACTGGTCTCCGTACATCCCTAAGAAAATGGTGCAGCCTTTCCTCTGTTAAAGTAAACCATTACACTTCCACTTCACTCTTATGTTTAATTCCTAGTATTATTATGTTGCTTACAGAAATTACCAAAATATTTAGATAAATCCTTCAAAACATAATTAACTTTTGCATGCCATTTATTACAAAAAGTATTAATACAAGCAAACCTTTGATATTTTCAAGAAAACCATCAGTGAATTAAAATGATGGATTGAGGGGGCTCAGAAGCCCAGAACTCCCTTTGTGTAATCAGGTCAGATTTGGTTGAATTTGCTTGTATTTTTTAAAAGAACCTTCTGGAATTTATAAAAGTGAATAGGGGGAAAAAATCCATATGGTAATCTTGTAGCCCTAGTGACTAAGAGGGAAAGGAGAGCTGAGAAATAAACTGGTATTTCCGGGCTCTGTTTATGTAGAGCCCTGGTAAATTTTGTTGGATTAATAAAAAAGAAGTCCATTCTAACAAGTATTCCAGGTGAAGCAGTCTTCCTCTCTTTTCATAGCAAAGATGTCTCAGCATACTGGATAGAAGTTCTGCTTTCTGTTCTATTCCACAACTCACAGAAAAGCTTGTACCAAAGTGACAGAGGGTGGCTGATGAGCAGCTATTGGCACACTAGGCCTGAAACCTATTGGTCAGACCTAAATTTGAAGGCAAGACAGCATTTTAAAAAAACCTCGTAAGGGGAGGTGTGAACAAAATCTCATGGCATTAAAATCAGTTTGTTAGACCTGAGAGTAATGTGTTGTTTGAATAGAACAGTTCTTGAAATATTTTCATTAATAATTTCCTAGTGAAGGCTTTCTGAAGAGCATATTTAAGAAAAAGGGAAATGTCTGTCTGCATCACTTGACTGTAGTTCTCACATTGCAAAAATAAATATAAAAAAATTTACTTTAGAAACCTAATGAGCAAACATGATGTGCATTATTTAATCACTACTTCTGTAATGCTTGTGAGATTGACAGTAATGGAATATCTAGTGTCATATATTAGCTATTTCCTGATCTTCAAACAGTGCCCTACTAGAAGCTGGAAATACAATGAATTGTTAACTGTTAAGGGATAAATTTTTTTAAAAGTAGGAAATGAACTCAGACTTCTGGAAAACGAATTTTATAGAATAGGGCCTTCAAAATGTTCTTAGCTTTAGCTTCTAAGTTTTGTCACTCAAAAGCAGGATACAACTTGTCTGAGATTTAAAAGTTATGTATGACCTTGTGTCATTTCTGTTTCTCATTATAATTTTAACAATAATCAATTGAAAGGACTGTACAAAAGATTGATTTTTGCAATTGTGATTACTAAAATAGTAATGTAAATTTAATGAACGTTAAGCAGGCTAGTCCAAATTATGAACTGTTTCTGAAATTTTTTGAGTTACATGTAGATTTGATTTTACTTTTTAACTAAACCTTTTGATTGTTTTTATCATATGTTCAATGATCAGAGGCTTTTGAAGTATTCACAAGTAAAAAAGCTATCACTAAAGTATTTAATACAGGATGAAATTAGTGTTTTCTTAAAGGTAAGAAAAAACTAACAGCAGAAATGGGTGAATGTGAGAAGTGATAAAGGATCCTCCCACCTGGATTGACTGTATTTTCTGTCCTGTTTTGTAGTCTTCAGTTAGATGGGAAATATTTATTTTATGAAAACATGCCTATTTTTTTATTATGTTTGTAGAATTGATTTGTAGAAGAAACCTACTGTGCAAATTACCATGGAAATCACTTGACCATTCTGTTTCTGTAGTTGTTCTTAATGCATTGGTTGGCACACATTGCACAAAACGGTCATTGTTTACATTAAATTAATAGCAGTACTTTCAACAAGAGTCCTTTAACATGTCTAATTGTAAAGTGAGTAGTGAAACAGAATAAAGACTTTCTTTAATACCTATATTGTTCAATTACTTCTTTCAGTTCTGAGGTGCTAAAGAGAAAGCACTGAAGTGCTGACTTCTGTCAGACTCTCAAACCAGCTGTTAACAAGAAACTCTACAATCATTTCTTCACTTTGCAGAAATATTTATTTTCACCCACAGGACAAAGGTGCAGATATACATGATTTTACAACTTGTTCTGCATTCAGTCATAAAAAAGTAGCTTTAAAAAAATTCTTTACAGATTGTTAAAATGTGCATTATAAAAGTAAACAAAACCTGCTTCTAGCATTTTGCCCATAGGGAAAAACATGTAAATGCAAGTACTTGTGATTTCTTCTTCACTTTTAAATCCAGCTATTTTTGTAGCTTCTTTTTCTTTTTCTCTGGTTCGTCCTTGCTGCTTGCCTCTGCAGACAGACCTGAAGGTGTATCATTTCCTAGTATCTACAGTAAGAAAAGAACAGAAGTCAGACCATTTTTATTCAGTTTTACTATCCTGGTAAAACTTGAGTTTACTTGTACAGACCTTTTACAAACACTGTGTCAACATCAGAAACTTCTGATTTAGAACACCACCTAAAAGAGGGTCTACCATCTTAGAACAATCACAGGTAGAACACTCACCTGAAATAAAAGCTGAAAAAGGCAAAGAGAAGCAGCAGCACCGCTCCTGACAAAGCCAGCAGGTTGTTTGCACCCCAACCATCAGCTTGCATTAACCTTACTTCGTGTCCGTTTTCAAAGTGGAGTCATGGCCACAGGAATGTTCCTGAGTCATGCCCACAAGAGAAGCTCTTGACAAGCTAGAGTTGGTGAGCACAAGCAGAGGGCAGCTCAGCATGTGAATGCACAACAGGATACAGGGGTTCCTTTCTGCTGTAACTTGCATTGTCTACTCCCACTTTTCAAAATTACAGGGATTCAACTCAACATAGGCTGGGGATGAACAGATGGAGAGCAGCCCTGCTGAGAAGAACTTGGGGGTGCTGGTGGATGCGAGGCTGGACATGACCCAGCCGTGCACTCAGAGCCCAGAAAGCCAAACGTGTCCTGGGCTGCATCCAAAGCAGTGTGGGCAGCAGGGCCAAGGGAGGGGATTCTGCCTCTCTGCTCTGCTCTGGTGAGACCCCACCTGGAGTGCTGCATCCAGCTCTGGGGTCCCAGCACAGGAAGGACATGGACCAGTCAGACAGAGTCCACAGGAACGCCATAAAAATGATCAGAGGGCTGGAGCAGCTCTCCTGTGAGAAAACACTGATAGAGAGGGGGTTGTTCAGCCTGGAGAAGAGGTTCTAGGAAAATCTTTGAGCAGCCTTCGAGGACCTGAAAAGGGAGCCTACAAGAGGGCTGGAGAGGGACTTTTCACAAAGGCATCCAGTGATGGGAAAAGGGAGAATGGCTTCCCCCTGCCTTCCCCCCACCCGAAAGAGGGTAGGTTAGTTTAGGTATTACGAAAAAATTTTTTACTCAGAGGGATGAGGCACTGGAACAGGTTTCCAAGAGAAGACATGGATACTCTATCCCTGGAAGTGTTCAAGGCCAGGTGGGATGAGGTTTTGCGCAAACTGATCTCATGGAAAGTGTCCCTGCCCATGACAAGGGGGTTGGAACTAGATGACCTTTAAAGGTCCTTTACAACCCAAACCATTCCATGGTTCAAGCTCATACAACAGCTCAAAGGTCAGAATATATATCTACATGTGTTTGGAAGCATGATTTCTCAAGGAAAAAAGTAATAATGTTTGACTGTATAAACAAAAAGAAGCTCTTGCTTATTTTGGGTTGTCTTTTTCCTCTGTGATTAGGGATACTCAACTGCTGCAACCATGTTGTTTACCAAGAAAGTCACATGTACCTTACTCTAAGAGCACAATCTTGTAATGTCATGTAAAATAGTTATCACACCTAAAGCATGAGAGCAAGTGAAAATCCCAGTGTCCCAAATGCACAAAGAAGCTAGAACTGAAAAGTCTTGAGACTAGAGACAGTTATTAAGACATCAAGAGAGAATTTTTATACTGTGGCAGTTGTAAGACAGAACTGCCATTGGCAGCCAGCAATTATACAGAGTTTTCTTCTGAGCCACTTACCACAGTTACACTGTAATTCACTGGAGCAAAGAGAAGATCCTACCAAACTGTGGCAGATTTTCAGAGTCACATTTGATTACAGAACTATGAAATTCAATACATTACTTCAGCAAATCATCATCGTTCCCAACAGTGGAAATCCTGGTGGGCCCAGAATGGAAGTTTAATTTAGAGGATGCTATTCTTTTTAACAGCCAGTGAAGGCAGACCTGTGTTTTACTGAGTATGGATATGAAGCTATCATTACAAGCTGCTGCTAAATTATGTTTTTTCTTCTGGGTTAAATTTCAATTTTACCATGATGATTTTTTAACATTACTGAAGGATAATATGGTTCTAAAAATTTTGTGCCTTACCTTGGGTTCAACCAAGACCATCCGCATTTTCTGATGCTGGATGTTGGAATCATCTAACATAATGTTCACTTTAACTTTATCAAATACACGTAATGTTGTGTCTTCCACAGTAAGTGATGGCACCTGAAAGTTCAAATTTTATATAAACACTATTTGCATTGTCTTATGGTTTTATACAAATAAATATTTTTGTATGAAAATATCACTGTTACATGTAAATAAAAATAACCAAAAATTACTGTACAGAACATTCAGTGTTGTAATATGGGGTACATACATTTTTTGCAGTAAAGATAATTAGATGTCAGTACTACCTATTACAGAAACAAACTCCTGTCAGAACCTACCTACTTAGAAAGATTATAGTGGCACTACTAATAGAGAAGAATAAACTTCCATTTAGAAAAGCCTCTCTTACCCTTCTAAAACCAATTAGAACAGATTTTAGTCATTCTGCTCACTTACCAAACCAAAAAATAAAGATGTTTAAGAACAAACCTTAAGAATAATAATAAGAACATACCTCACTGTTGTACTCCAGTTTTGGTGTTGGTTTGTCTTTTTCTTCAAAGAAGACTGTTCCTTCTAACCCATACTTGGGAATCAGAACCACAATCGCATTTTTTCTTACAAATAATATATACGCATCTTCATTTACTACTCCCTTGGTTTTGAAAAACAGCTGTAACAAAAGTAAAACACACAAATAAGAAAAAAAAATGCACTAGAATATTGTCCTCTGAATTACAAATATACTGTCTCAGAAAAATAAAACATTCAAATACACATCTATACTTAGTGATAATTACACAGCATATCCTGAAAGCAGATTTTAAAAAAATCACATAAACCATTTATAACATTACTGTAGTATTAAGCATTCATATTTATAAAGGCACAAAACTAAAAGAATCCTCAAGATGCCATTATAAATTTTTCAGAACAAGTGAAGTAATGTTTTAAGCTTTTTGTCAGAAGCATCCCTCAGCCCTTATCATTTCTGCACTCTTGCTTGGTCTTGCATTAGCATTGTCCATAGTTCATCCTACCATTTCAGAACTACTTACCTGTGTATGGAATGCAACAGAGGCCCTTTGTGCATATTGTGCCATTTTATGGCGGTAATTGAGATTTTTACACATCTCTGCCAGTTTGTGTTTATCTGTAAGTTCTGGATAAGTACTGTCTGCTCCTATGGCCACTGCCAAAAGCCGATGGACTATGATATCAGCATACCTGCAAAGATGAGGTTAAAATCATCAATGACATAGCAAGACATAGTTTTTCAAAATTAATAAAAAAGTTTCTGAACGTTTGTTTTTGTGAATCGTACAGATTTAAGTTTTTGTAATAATGACAGTCTGCTGGCAACGCCCTCTATTAATTCAGCATCCATCTCTCTGCTGACCAAAGATGCACTGCAGAGGCAGAATACTGTTATACTCTTTGCTAATATAAATTCTTTATTGTATCAAGAGAGCCTGCATTGCCGAATGTTTGCAAAAAAAGAAACAAAGTTTTATTTCTGGACTAAAGAATGATCTTTCACCATGGCATTTTAAACCAATCCCTCTTCCTTTTCCCATGAAATTAGACAAATTTAGTGTAGAATAATATTTCAATGCCATTGATCTGCAAAGCATTATCGCATTTGAACTACTTGTTACGTAACTTATTAGAACTTCAGTGAGGAACTTTTTAATACAGCTGGTAAGAACTACAATTTACCATTTGGACTTCTAGAAGTTCCACAAATTATTCATATAAATGTATAGAACTTTAATCCACATCTCAGGGATTTCACTTGAAATGTTTCTGAAGAGCACAGTAACAGTTACTTTCGTCAAAACTCAGTTACTTTTCCAAGAAGTATGATTTCATTACAAGGCAACAGCTATGTTACCAGCTTTACAATTACCAGTGTCTTCCTATGTAAAATACAGTCTCAAAATTTAAACACAGCTTCCATCTGAAAAATGACTGAGCAAACTCTGCCTCAGGCTCTGGCTACGACTAATGCTGACTGACCCCAAAGTGCATTTCTATGCCAGACATCTGCATTAGGGATGTATTACTATTATTCTTCTAAGTACTTTTAAATGTTACTAAACCTTAGGAGCCATGGACAGTAAACCTGGGAGTGTACATGAAGATGGACCACCAAGACACTGCTGTTTCAACTGAAATCTAACACTGAACAGAAACTTTTTTTTTACATGGACACCACCACCATTTCTTCACAAATAAATCGCTTATTTCTTTTCTCTGAAACTTGTAAAATACAAGTACCTTCTAATAGGCGAGGTAAAGTGGGTATAAATAGGTGAGGCTAAACCATAGTGATGAAAATCATTATCCATTCCCGAGCAGAAATAAACAGCTTGCATCATGCAGCGAGTGGCTAAAATTCGCAGCAGTACATTTAGGTAGGGGAATGTAGGAGATTCAGCTTTGTCTAATGATTCAGCTAAAGCCTTTGCTGAATCCGTCTTAATTTCCAAATTCTGGAAGGAGAGCAGAAAAGAAACAAAAAAGATCAGGTAGCAAATATACTAGCAAATATTAAGAATATAAGCAGAAATATAACAGCTACATCTAGGATAATCTTAGCAACTGGCACAGGTATCACACCTAATAACGTGATGGAATGCCACTAATACAAAAGCAAACAAAATCTATCCATGCACAGGTCCCTCCCTCATTATTACTAGCGCTCTATGCAAAAAAGGAAATGCTGATGAGTCAGTAGCCTAGGTATTCAGAAAAGACACCCATTCTGAACTGAGAAATACTTTATGCCAATATTAGCGAGATTTTATTTCCTTTGGTTTGATTTTTCTATCCCTTTATTAAATCAGAAAGAATGTAGAAAAACCCCTGTGTATTTATGCCACACAAAGATTCTCATCCAAGCACAAGGAAAGTAATTGATTTATGGTATTTCCTCTGCAAAATTATTAGAATGTATACTTGGAAAAGTGACATGTAAAACTAGTACTGTGTATGACATTTTGTTCTCTGTTTGTCAGTGTTCTCTGATAAAAATTCAGGTAGTGTGAAAATACATAATGCATTTTTAATTTTCAAAAACAAGGTAAATTTCATCCCATGATCAGTTGAATGCTCTTTCCTTCATATACAGCACTGACAATGAAGTATGATCCAGAGATCAAATTATGCCTGTATTATGGTGAGATAATTGCACATTTATTGAAGAAGTATAAATATAGCATATTAATACCTAATTGTGATGGTTGTGTCAAAAGTAGTAAAAAAGCCACTTTGGTTTATTCAAAGGAATGTTTATCTATGCACAGGAATTTAGCTTTCCAAATAAAACATTACTTTAAAAAAAAATCTCAGGACACAAATGAAATCATTATCATTATTCCAGTTTTACAGCAGTGGAAAATTAAATGGGCTAGGTTTAGGCTTGTCTATTTATGTCACAGAGAATCTGGAAGTTTCTCTCTTGCCCTTAAGAAATAAAATAGGGGGTGGAGAAAGAGCTGAAGGGAAAAGAAATATGAATGCACATCACAGTAACTACAAAGTTACAAGTTTAGCTCAAATAAAAGATCCTGAAACTGGAAAAGTAATTTTTTCTGTTCAGACTCCTTAATTACACTGGACTTGCTTCAGACTAAATAAACCTCTAGCTGATCTATGGAGAAGATGGAAACTATAAACACATTTTCTTACTTCCTGATTTTAAGAGAAACATATTATTTCCTGTGACTGATCAATTTTTAAGTACATCAAGAATGTATGTGATCCAAGCCAGAAACTGGCTCAAAAATCACATGTGACTTGGAGAGGAGAAACATTCGCAGCTCACAAGGGCTACAATGCAAGATTTAGAGAGTGATTTGTTTTCTTTACCTAAGAAAGGGTCTAAAAAGCGTGAGATTCTTCCTTTCACCTAGAGGTACAATTATCCTGCTATGAATACCAGCGATTTCGAAGTGTAGCTAGCTGATACACTTGCAAAATACAGCTTTCCAGCCCTCATTCCCAGGTAAGTGGCCAGCCAGAGAGAAAATACAGTTTTTCATAATTAATTCACTTAATTAGCATGGTAAAAACTTGCCTTGGACTTTGCAGCCTTCACAAGGATGTCGTAATTTGATGGGGGAGGAGCAGGATGTTTCCGGAGCAAGGCAAACTCTGGGAACTCATCATAAATTTTTTGTGCTACAGAAATATTGGCAAGCAACATGAACTCTTCAACCATGGAATTTGTCTCTCTATAAAGATAAATATTTTATATTGTTAGAAAAGCATTAGACATTTACTTTGAGTGCCTAATGAAGAAACATTTCACCATCCTAACAATGTTATATAATATTAACTAGTGGTTTTTTATACAAGTAGGCAAGCAATTTTAATACTAAAAACAATGCTTATTAAGTTCCAAATACCGAGTCAGAATAAAAAAAAACCTGAATTATTCTGAAACATCAAATTAAAGAAAAAATGCTCATTAAAATGCCTGAAAAGACCAACAGATAAGCCTCTTGACTTCTTCCTAAGATGTTCACATATGAAGCATACAGTTCAAGACTCACTAAATAAATGCTGCAGTAAAATAGATGAATTTGCTTTTTGAGAATCAGCTTGCCCAAAGAAGTTGTGGGTGCTCTATCATTGGACGTGTTCAAGCCCAGGCTGAGTGGGGCTTTAAGCAGCCTGGTCTAGTGGAAATTGTCTCGGCCCATGGGAGGGCAGTTAGAACTAGGTAGGCTTCCAAGGTCACTTCCACCTCAAACCATTCGCTAATTCTATGACTGTCTTGCACTATTATAGGAACTCTGTACACTATTAACTAAATGGTGCTACCTAAATATGTCTTTTAATTCCATCCCTACTCTGAATTAACTAACAAATAAAATGCATACTTGAGCTCCTTAGTCTGCAGATCAATAGGATCATGAGTTTCACTGTCCATGTGGAAACGAACTTCTGGTGATGCAAGTGTCAAGGCTCTGGAAGACAGTAAGTGGTATTAAAAAATTACAGTAAAGCAGACAGAGCAGCTGAGCTGCAAGCCTGTAACATCAACTGGGGTTATCATGACACTATAATTTAAAATTAGGAGAAATTAAAGATAAAATTGTGGAATTAATGTTTAAATTTGCAGGAAATGTCATGCAAATACACACCATAGAAGCTCCTAAAATTTCAAACACTACTCCTCTAGTTGTGTTTTTACGACTCTATGAGATCCACATTCATTGATCTTGTGGAGAAAAAGTTAATATCCCAAGTTTATATTTTTTGGGAAATAAGGATAAGCATTCTTATGCAAATCAAAATGGCAAAATACTTCTCTTTCACAAGATTTTCACTAGAAAAATGGACACACAACCATTATATATTTTGACAGCAAGAACAGTCAGAAAGAAAAGTGGGGGAAAAGGTAACAGGTACACTGCATGGCTTACCCATTATCAATTCTTTTCTTCTTCAGAATTTTTGCTAATTTGTTTAGTCCACGTAGGCTGGTAGTAATAGCATCATTCATAGTTGCTGAATCAATTCTCATCTGTGCTTCAGCGTATGTAAGAGAAGCCTTGAAGAGATTAAGAAAAAACAGACATCACGATACATAATTGAACACACTAAAAAGAAAACCATAGTTCTGTCTTGCAGAAAGTGCAGTCTGCTGTTGTAACTTGGTTCACAGTAACACAAAGCTTTACAATCAATACCTAAATGTCTGTTATTCACAAAGAATAATGGACATATGAGGACAGATCTATGCAAGATATTAAGATACACCAGGGATTTACAGTGGGTTTTTTTTTTTTGCTGATCACAGGTATTTTATACATTAGAGGTCTAATTTTCAGAAATGTATTGAACATCTACAGAATCCACTGAATTTAACTGACTAGCTGGTATATATCAGCCATGTCCTATATACATCATACACACAGTAACTGCACACATAAACACTGCAGCCTTAGAGGTTGAGAAGAACACGGGAGAATCAAACATTTTCTTTATTTTCAGTATTTCAGTACCATTTTCTAATTCTAATAAAATATAAATCATTAATCAGAATGAAAGCTTTATTATCAAGTCTGTTGATCACTATTTTTATAATACAGTTTACAGCTTTTTTTTCCAGAATTATAGTAATATTTACATGACTAACCTTGGAATTAATAATACTCTTTGTAAATCTGGTTTTTAGGATCTCAGCCTTACGGTTCATCTCCCATATGCATGAAAATGCAAGCCTAGGGGAGAGAGAGAAAAGGAGGGGAAAATCTGTTAAAATCCATACATAAACATCTGTAGTTTCTTGCCAGGATCAAAGTATGGATCATATAGATATACCTGTCCACATTAGATCTCAGGGAGCATAAGTTGGAACTAAGCAGCTCTGGAACCATATCAATCCTCTGCAAAGTAAAGAATAAAAAATCATTACTTTATAAGTTAGTAGTTTACCTTCCTGATTTTTAATATAATAAAAGCTTGGAAATAATAATTATTTTTTTGACAAGAAAGCTCAGATTTCTGAAAGAAAAGTGAGCCACTTTAAGAAAATTAATTCTAAAATTCATTTTAATTATCATCTTTTAATAACAGTGATTTCTGAAAAGAAATCATGGTCTGGAAGAAATAAACAGGACTAAGTCTACAGTGTTAATTAATGCAAATCATAGGAACCTTCAGAGATTTAGCTATCACAAAAACTGCAAAAAACCAATCAAAAAGGCAAAATCAGGCCACTTCTGCAAGTTCATATTGGAATTAAAACAGTATTCCAGTTTCAGAAGCACATGCTAATAATGCTTCAAACCAGAGCTGAATGGGATATTGTCCAGATAATGATAAAAAGGAAAATAAAATTGTCTTAGACAAATTGTCTACTTTTTTTTTTCTCCTTAGTTCAGAGATGTCTGCACTACAAAGAATTAAAAGAGGAAAGCAATGAAAATCCAACCATTTAATTGTACAAGAAGCTGTTGAAAGCAATTACTTTTTCACACAGATATACTGTTGTTCCTCTTTTTACTGACTCCTCATCCAAAGCATTTCCTGGGCGAATAAAATGACTGACATCTGCAATATGTACACCAACCTAAAAAACAAGCATCATGTTATGCACCTCATGAAACAGAAAGAGTTTTCAGAGTGAAAGAAACTTTCCTACATTTTTACAAACCAATTTATCCATGCTCAGTTTCTTTCAGCAGCTCCCATATTTCATAATAAGAATAGTTAAAACCTATCATATTAAAAAAATTAACAGTTGTAGCAATTATTCAAATAAAGAGCATTTGTACATTTAGGGGAAAAGTTATATTCACTACCAATGCAACTCTTCTTTGCCTGAGGGCTCAAATAACTGCCTTCCTGTCCTTCAAGACTCATTGCAAATTTGTTTTTTGCTTTTCTGTTTGCTAGACCTTCCATTCTGGCACACCCTGCTGTTACAATTCCAAATTAATTTCTAAAGAAGACAATCTGAGTAAATCAGATATAAAGGGGTAGACAGCTGGTGTTAAGCCTGTAGCTTTTTACTGCCTTTTTTTTTTAAATTAAACAAAAATTCCATAAGCATTACAGCAGTATCTTAACTTTTTTTTTTATAGTTCCTTATCCTAGCTGTAAATATTCTTGTCTACAATACTCAGCTAAAGCAGTAAATAAATTTTATGTTAAATTCTCATGCTAAATGAAGATAAAGCAGGGTGAATTTAGAAGACACTAAATTCCCACTTTTGACACTGACCTAATGCAAATCAACTCCTTTTATTACCATCTTGCAGCTGTGCAAACACCATTAATTTATTTATAACAGATCTGGAGATTTCCACATGTCATTTACCACTACTGCACTGTTTGTAAAATAAAGGAAGAAGTAAATAAATAAATGACTGGATTGATACAATACCTCTAGATTTCCATTTTCCATTTCTCTACAATGTAACGCATCGTCAATATCTGTACAACCAGGAGGATCAACACTACAAATATTCAGATGCCTTAAGTCCTCCCTGTGTTTCATATCCTGAAATTTAAAAGAAGCAAAAAATTGCTTTCAAGAACACCTTCCTTTTCATAGTAAAAATAATCATTTGAGAAAGGTACATTATATAAGATTTTCCCAAGCAATGAAGTATTTTCAGAATGTTTGTTTTGTTTTGGGAATTATTTGTGTTTGTTTGTTTTAGGACAAGGTATGCAGAAACTACAATGAGAAAAAAAAACCCACAGAAGATTAAGTACTAAATTTTTTTTTTTGTTTACAGAAATGAGGAAGAGAATCAGAACACAACCATAGTTTTATCAGGATCTTAGAATTAGCAGGACCAGGAATTGAGACTTTTTCAAGTGAAATTTTGACTGATGTCCAGCTGAATGACTTGTCTTGGATATGACTGCTCTTAAGCCTAGCTTTCTAAGGCTTAGATGTCTAGATAGGTGAAAAGAACTACACAGTTTAGAAGTATCTACCCTTGCAAAATGGCTACAAAAATATCTCAGGTATCTTAGATTAGACAACTGACTTTCAGAGAGCTAATTTACACAAAGATCCCTCCTGTTTCCGCATTCAGAAAAAAAAAAAAAAAAAGGAGTAGGTAGTAAATTATAATAGAAGTAGCTGACCTCCAGAAGATTAAAATGCAAACTCAAAAACACTCAGCCCAACCCAAATCAAAAAATATCATGCTCAAATTGTTTCCTGATGACATTTTCCCATAACTTCTAAAGCAACCATTTCCTTTATTTAAGCTACTGTGGAAAACGTAAAATTCACTAACTGTATTTAAATGAGCAACTCTGCAAACACAAATTTCTCTTTAATTACTATATTACAGCAGAAATATAGTAAAGTCTCCATGCCTCAGATTAATTGGAATGACACACAGGCTGTCAGATTTGGTTACAAAGCTATTTTGCAAGATGAAAAACTCTTAGGGATGATTGTATAATTGTTGGAATTGCAGTCTCTCTCCTTTGCAAAACATCTTCTTTTATGTTTTTATTCTTTAACAAAACCTGTAGTATCATCTTTGTCTTAAAATATTTATCCCCAACAAATGCAGTTTTAGCCAAAATGCAAAAACTTGAAGAGGTCTTATTTCCATTTGAAATCCAGCTGAAAGTTCACACTAAGACAGAACGGTCCTGGACAACATCTCTCGCCTATTTCTGGTGTATTGGGATATTCAAGAATGTCACAGTTTGCATTGAAGGGGAAGGCACAGTAATTACTACAATAACTTACAAATTATTACCTGTTCTGTAATGCTCCATGGCATTTTTGGTAGGAAACTAAGGACAGCCTGGGAAAAAGCCTGGTGAGGGACATCATGTTCAAGCAGAAGAACTTCTGTCTCTGTCTCTTTATCTCCAGCGCTTCCCAAATTCTTTACAAAATGACCCTGAGGAACAATATAGGTACATACACACACACACCCCAAGCAATACCATCTGTCCAAAAATAAGCACTTGCAAACATTAATCCTTAGGCTATTTTTATATTAAACTGCACAGTAGGAGCAATCTTTTTAAATTTGGTTAACTTTCTCATCTTTAAGAGAAATTTAATTTTAAACATTTATTTGATTCAGTAAGTCTGAACCGAGTCCATCCCCCTCTTTTCTTACAATGGCTCTAAATTTTCCACAATTAAGACTCCAAAAATTATAAATGTGAAATCATTTTTTTGGGAAGGAAAAACCACTGCTGCAAAAACAGCAGAACTAATACACTCTCATTTCTCTATGGGTTTGCCTTGTGCCACCCATCTCACACCCTAATACCACATCAACTCTACCTTCCTCACTTCTCTGCAGTAATGCGGACTTTCTCTTAATGCTTCTTCCATACATTCCATGTTCCCTTCATTTCTGTAAACTAGTGGGAGACACCTGTGCTGTGCTTCATTACAAGCTGTGCATTCCCACACAAGCCACTGGAAGACTTTAAAACCTGGCTAGTGTTTAACACAAATGGAAGGCAGTGTCCTCAGTTTCTCATACAGCCTCCAATATTTACACTGAAGTTTTAACTACTTTTAACCTACTGCCAATTTGATTGCATTTGGTGCATTTGTCAAATATCTGCTAGAACAGTGACTGGTATGTGTGAATGAGCAAAATCAGAGTGAAAGATTCACATTTCTAGGAACGCAGTCTAAAACAAGGCAGTCCCTGGTTAGTATATAAAGCACCTTAAGTAGCACACGTATGTTCACTGCAGAACTGGACAAGTAAGCTTTTTAAGCATGATAACCCCATAGCTGGTGGTAAGAGCAAGTTAAATCATTTAGGGACTTCCTTAATTTGCACCATCAAATGGCACTCAAAGAACTTAAACCTCATGTCAACACTGTGTGCAGTTACTCAGTGTTGCAGATAATAAATATTTTACCTAAGAAACACAAAAAATCAGATGGTGAAAAGTTCAGAAGAAAAGGCCTAAACTTACATTAGGATACCTGGAATTCCTGGGCCAACCATCAATAGCAACAATTATTCTTTGCCCTTCCAATGTATCTGCTTGTCTGGTTTCTATTCGAATGCGAGGAATTCTGCGATCAGCTGGCGTAAACAAATGGCGCCTTGCCTATTAACAACCAGAGAAAGGAACAATTAATTTCCAATTAAAGTAAAAAAAACAACCCTGCACTAAAAATAGGTGGATTATTTCCTCACCTCTTTGATCTGTGACTTGGAAAGCATCCCACAGTACGGCCGCCAGTTTCGTTTTATAATGCCCACTACTCTTCCCGTAGGCCTCAGCATGTCCTTGTTAACAGAAGTCTTCAGCTGGTAGAACACCGGTTAAAAATACAAAACTGTTTGAACTCATGTTCAACTACCACAGGTAACTTAAACCTTAGTAGCAACATTTTGTAACTCAATATAAGGACATAAATTCTACTATGACTTCATAAATAGAATCTCCTGTGCCTCCCTGTGCTTTGCATGACTTTTTATATTTTCAGTATGTGACATGACTACTCAGCTGTGAGTTAGCAGAGACAGTGGGAGAAGACAGCGTTCTTCAGTATTTTTCTGCTGTTCTTCATTTTTCTGAAATGATGTCCATTAAGAAAACCCAAACAAATAACACTTTCCATGTTATTTTACAATCTATTATTTTAATTTTTTTGAGTCCTTTTACGCTGCCTGAAAATTCTCCAGTAATTCTCCACATAATCATTAAAAAACACTCCCATGAAATTCAGTGGAAAGATAATTTTTTAAGAAATTATCTTCTTGTACAGGGCATATATGTGTGTGCACTGCATGCACATTAAGTGAACTACTGCAAGACCCAAAAATATTTTACAACAGGTTCCAAATGTATGTATTGCCTATAAAAGGTGACTCTCAGCATGATACAACACCTGCTCCTACTTTAGCAATTCCTGATCTGCACATCAGTATATAGAGATTTACATTATTACATGACTACCATTCAGTAACTTTTGGATTTATAAAGCTTAATAAAGTAATGTGGAAATTTCTAGCAGAGACTAATTAAATATGATCCATTTTATCCACCATTGTGTATTTAACACAACTGTACAACTACAATTAAGTTTATAAAATGTGAATACAGAAATTATAAAAGAGGATATATAAATCTAAAGCCTAACACTATCAGAGTACCACAGATTTCATCTCTTTCGTAACACCACAGTTAAGTAAAATTTTTTCTTTCATACAATGTTTTCTTTCTCCTCTTCATTTTCAATGTCCTCTTCATTCTGGCCATCATCTTGCAAGACCACTGAGGACGGTGCCACCCATTCATCTTTTGCCAGGAGCTCCACGGCTACAATATCTTCATGAATTGCTCGGTTTAAATGTTTCAGTCCCTGTACAATTATCTGGATGTTTTAGAAAACAAAATGGAAATGCAAGTATTCATGATGATGAAAACAGAAGACCCAAATCTAAGGAGCGTAACAGAAGAGTAAACACATATGACAGGCTCTGCATTCCAAAGAACATTTTAAAGCATATTTGTGATGCACTTTTTTCCTCTGCTGAGGTTTCTTACAGTACAGATGATCTTATTCCAAGATTCCAATTGCTTCTATAAGAAATATGTTTTCCCCTGGTTTTGGGGGGTTTAATTAAATCAGACAATCCTCTTTTTGCAGAATAGGGGATTCCACATACTACTGAGAAAGAGCAATAAAAAAGAGACAAGAGAAGTACTTCCAGCTGCCACAAATAGGGAGGGAGGAGACAACTGTCACTCCTTGGAACCAGCGTCTGTACAACTACACCAACTGAGAATCCAGCATGCAGACAGATGGATTAACCGCTGGGTGGGAAACAGCCCATCTACTCCTCACCAGGCAGGAAAACAGCAGGGGAAATAATGCAGGAGAACCCCACAAGGGCTCATGACTACTTTTTTCTGAAAATCCTCCTACACACTTGTTCCCTTGTCTTTCACCATACATTTCAAACTGATTTTAAAAACCGTTACAAGTCAATTGAAAAACTATTAACAACCGAGATTCATCTTTATTTTACCAATTACTTTATCAAACTGTAATTTTAAAAGCATTATTCTTTTTTCAGAAAGAATATAGTCAGCATTTCAGCAGTCTATATTCATACAAATAAAAAATGAAAACATCTGCAAAAACATCAGAAAAAAACCAGAAGAGTAAAAAATTACTAATATGCTCCATTTTAACATATGTCACCACAAAAGAATTATATTTTAAGTCATTACTAAGGCTAGTTAAAGTTTACAGCACTGAGGTAAAATGAAAACTCACCTCTTTGTTTTCTTCAGCATCCCCATGAACCCAAACAGTAGCTTCAAGATAATTCTCTCTGCTTGCCCTGTAAGTTCCTTGGACGTAAATACCGGATTTTATTCCTTGCTGCAATTTGCTAAGAGGAATATGTTCTGGGAATATTATTTTTCCACCTTCTATTTCTTTCTTTAGGAAAAAAGAAAAAAGGAGAGGGAATTTTCAGTATTTTATATTCATTTTAATTTCAAAACCAAGGTCAGGAACACGACACACTCAAGCTAACAAACCCCCTAATTGTAACTGTGTGTAGGTATGAATATGCACAATAATGAAAAACTATTATTAAGCAGTACTTTTTCTAATGAAGCATCAAAAGCATAAAAATGCTGCAATTCTAGGAACTTTTCCTGTTTTCCTGCAGTTACTTAAAAACATACTGCACAATTTTATGTTGATTTGGATATAGTAACTAAACAGATACCTAACAAAAAAAATATTAGCGTAGCGAAGAGTATGGCACAGAGTGTATATACTGTAAGCTACAGGAAACATTATGAAAATACATTACTGTGACTAAATTTTGGAGCAGTCAGACAATTGATTATACCTGAATGATCTACAGTTAACTGCTGAGAACACCTGAGCCCTCCATTTTCTTCCCACTCTTGCATAGAGCTCTATTCTGTTAAAACTAACTCTGATGAAAATAACTTTCCCATTTTTGTGGCAAGTGTTCAGCTTTATCCGTTGTATGTCAACATATAAATCTTGATTCTGATAAATACAAAGCACAAGGAAGTATGAGAGGATGTAGCTCAA
Organism: Eulacestoma nigropectus; assembly: GCA_013397775.1. NCBI lineage: Eukaryota > Metazoa > Chordata > Aves > Passeriformes > Eulacestoma > Eulacestoma nigropectus. The sequence goes on from VZTE01002171.1 coordinate 52,837, forward strand.
CTCTGAGCTGCAGCCTGCATTTATGTCAACTTCACTAATTTCAACCTCATTGATTTTTCCAGCAGACACAAAACAAAGATCTAAATGGTTTGTAACATATTTTGTTTTCATTTTGTTCCAATTATTTCTCATATTTATACACTTTATTTAACCAACTGTTATTATTCTCATCTTCACAACAGTTATCTAAGCAACTGGCTTTTTACAGATAACAATATACATACTAACAGGCATATAAGCAGAACTGAAAATGGCTGCAATATTTCCTTTTTACTTTTCAGCCGTCAAAAAGTTAAATTGCCAAAATGGTAATAAAGTCGAGACTCCTTGTATTCTAAACTGATGCCAGTACCCTGACATACAGTATGCAATATCATACTGCAAGCCATTTGTGATTAATTTATTTTATAAAAAGAAAATAAAAACATACCCCTTCATCAGATACACAAGCAAGACGATCTACAAGCTCAGGATTAGCTGTCAAGCTTTTTATATACTCCTCACCTACAAAAGCACACACATAAATATTTATGCAAGAGATGCATGGGATTTATGTATGAAGAGACTGCTCAGTTTATTTAAGCAATAAATTAAACATACATCCTACTTCACTTACATGTATAAGCAGTTATCCCTTCCTCCAGAGCTTTCTCTTTATTACTTCTATCATTTGTTAAAAAGATAACTTGAATCTTCTCCTCATCCTCTGTTTTCTTCAAGTGTTCATTGTACCATTTCACTGCTCCCCGAATGGCTCTGTCATTGCGGTCATTAGAAGTTTCTCCCCGCTTTTGCTCTATGTATGTTTCTCTAAATAAATTGTAAAAACAAAGGGGGGTGTTCGACAAAACAAAACAAATCCCAACATCTATCTATACTTAAAAAAATTTCCACACAAACAAGATCAAAGCTGTTAGGCCAAAAGAATCACTACTGTACCCATTTTTGTAACATATGTAACACTCCTTAGGCCACTGAAAGGCCAGGAGACAGATAGGTAAAGGAAAATAGGAAGAAAGTGTTCATTTCTAACACAACTTTCTCAAAGACAATTGAAGAGGTTTGCATTCAAGCTGTTAGAACTGTGGATTCAAGACTCCTGGAACTATGGTACTGCAGTATTGGAAACTAATTGCGAGCAAAAATAAAGGCAAATTAATTGCATCTTAATTTCTCAGAGCTTTCTGTCACTAACTTAAAGGATTTTTGAATTGTTACACACTAAACTGACAATATTGATAAAAGCATTGGAATATGTTTAAAAGGGACATTAAAATGGAAAATCAGTATCCTATTGCTCAAGATAATAGTGCTGTCTATAAAGCTTACTCAATATTCTAACCCCCTTTTCATAACATGTATAGACTTGTACTAACTATAAACAGAAAAGCTCCTGGAACATCAACTATTTCCCAATAGGATTCTTTAGAAATATACAGTTCTATGACATCAGTCTAATCTTTCTTCCAGTCCATGTGTTCCAGTTTCCCACTTTCTTTTACCAGGTATCAGCAAAACTTTGTCATAACCCATTCCACACCTTACCTGTGATGCTCATTGGTGAAAGAATAGAAATGTTTTTCTGGGTTTTGAATCAGGTCCCTAATTCGTTTGTACACTGGTGCACTCCGATTCCTGACTTCTTGTAGGACTGTCTGCAGCACAATGACATTCTTAATAACAGGATCTTCAAGGATATCAATCTGAGGAACAAAATGGAAATGAATCAAAATTGTTGTTTAATTCTATCCAACAATAGGACTTGAAATATTTACTCAGCTAATATGTGAAAAGCTAACATGAATAATGAGTGGCACTGCTGCTGCCTTTTTCTCTCACCACTGGGAAACTGAACAGTGTATTAAGTTGCTTTCTCCTTCTGGGAAAAAAGTTAAAGAGGATTTTCCAGCCTCTCCGTGACCTTAAGTGAATATAAGGACTTATTCTGACTTCCAACAAATTCATCCCCAATGTGTGCAGGATTCCAAACAAATGTAAGGCCAAGTGTACACTACAAATTTTGCTTACCTAAAATGAGTTCCTATAAAATTTACCCTTAGTAAACAAAATGCAGCTACGCACAATTTGACAAAAATCTGACGTAATTTACAGGCTATCTGCCTTTGTGAGGAATGCAAGCCATAAAATGGTACCAAACTACTCTTATACAGCTGATATGCCTATGAATGTGTAGGCCTGAGTTCTCCAGAAAAAATCCCACTGTTAAACTGAAATTTCAATTGCCATGGAGTCAAATCAACGGGAATTCTGCAAGCTGCTCTTTGCTTTTGTAAGACTTTTTTCTTTTTTAAGGAATTTCGTTAAATTTTTCAGCACTTTTCTTTGCCAACTCCTTACAGTAAGACAGAGAAATGTACACTAGAGATCCATGTAATCTGTTGGGAGAAAAAGATGGGAGCTTCACTTTCTAAGCTTGTGGCAAGAAACTGTGCAAACTCACCTGCAAAATGAGACAGCAGTAAGGCTCTAGAGGGCATAGCTAAAAGAATTAAAAGCAATATCAGACCGAGCTCCTGCAAACTCGATGTTTACATGACCTGAAAGATTCAGAGCTGTGTTCATAGGGGAAGAAATCCAGCATTGTTCTATGTATAAGCTGAAGCACCAGGCCAAGTCTTACTGTGGCAGAACTGTTTCAGTTTCCAGGCAAAACCTTTCCCTACTGTAACCAAAACTTCCTAATCCCCACTTCTCCAGTTCATGTCAGCACATCCTGGCACATTCTCAGAGCATTCTATAGGACACACATACAAACTTTACCAACAGACACCAAGAAGTCCATTTGGAAGAGGTTGAAACATCCCCTTGACCTGCTGTTTTGGGATGAAAAACCTTACAACTTTTGAGATCTCTACTACAACACACAAGCGTTGTGCCCCTCTCTAGAGTATTCCATGTTAGGATTCATGAATTAGTTCATCTCCAAAGTCTGCATAGGGCTATTCTACCTTCTACACAGGTATTCAGAAACAATCAAAGAAAAAAGTTAAACATCAAGCTTGGGAATTCCTCCCAGCCTCAAAGTCAACTGTCTGCCCTGCTCAGACTCAAACCTCCCCACAGCTATTGATGGGCTGCAGACTAAAGGCACCCCCGTGCTTTCAGAGTTGTACATGGGACGATTTTGCACCTTCTATTCACTACATGAAATCGATATCACAGTATAAAGAACCTAAACCTACATCCTGAAAAACAGAAGAAGCGTTTAGAAAAATTCAGTGACGACACAAAGATCCCAATCGCTATTTCAGAGTCTACCAACTTTCCCCACTTGAATTTTCATACCCATATCAGACCACAACGAGAAAAATAAATAAATAAATAAATAAATAAATACTGTTCTTTATTCCTACGATTCAGGCAGAAAAAAAAGAAACCACTAAAACCAAACCCAACAAAACAACAATAAAAAAGAAAACCACAAAACAAGTAAGACAAGCAAAAAACCCTACACGCACGCACTTCCCCTCTCCCCCATAAAACTGGAACGTAGTCTAAGAGCAGACCAGGCTCGCTGATGCTGCAGTCTTATCCTCAGGAGCTGGCAAGGAAAGAAAAGGCTACCCCGGCAGGGATCAAGCAGCCACAGGAAACAAGGGAGGAGCCAAGCCCGCAGCGCGCTGCCAAACGCGCCTCTCCAGCGCGACACCGGAACCCACACGGAAACGTACACCCACAGGGATTTAACAAGGCCGGCGCAGGGAAGGCTTGAACCTCCACACGGAGCCCGGTCGGGCCGAGAGGAAGGCAGCGGCGGGCCCACCCCAGCGCTGAGGCGGCCACACCATCCATCCCTCCCGGAGCCGCTCACCTGGTGCAGGAGCAGGTTGGTGTCGGGCAGGAGGAAGTGCGGCCCGGGGCAGAGGCTGCTGGCGGGGCCGCTGGGACGCGCCTCCAGCCCGGGCGCGTTCCCGTTGCCGGTGCCGGGCGCGGCCCGGGGGCAGAGGCGGCACGCGGCGGCGCCGCACGCGATGTCGTCGCGCAGATAGTGCTCGCGCACCACCTTCACCACCGCGCCCGCCCGCGTGCGCTTCACGAACGTCCGCGAGGTCAGCATGGCGCGGAGGGCCGCGGGGAGCGGGAAGGGCGCGGGGAGCGGGAAGCGGGAAGCGCGCAGGAAGCGGCGCCCCGGTCGCCGCGGTGATGGCGTGGCGCGAGGCCCCGCCCCCGCTGCGCCGAGGGGAGGTGGAAGCGCGCGCGCGTTGCCGCCGCTGCCGGAGGTGTGTGGGGGCTGACCCCGGCACCGACACGGCCCGGCCCCGCCCGGCCAGGGCCGCTGCCCCCGAGCCCCCCCCACGGCCGAGTTATGGCTTGGGCAGTTGCCCGCTGCCTTTAGAAGCTCCGGGCATCCTGCGGGACGAGCAGCATCCCCCCTTCCTGAGCTGGCCCCGGCTGCTGTGGGGAAGGAAGGGGTGGTAGCGGCTCCGGAGGGCCGCCCGCGGCAGGGCAGCCCGGCTGTCGCTGGCCCGGGCTCCGAGCGCGGCGTCTCCTCTCCCTGCTGCGCTCTGAGCGGCGCCATCTGTAAGAGCCGTGGTCTGTTCCAGGTGGTTGTAAAAGTCCGTGTGGCTGCTGGGTCAACCAGCCTGGTAAGAACAGTGCAGCTGCTGCTGCTGAGAAGGCAAAGGCCGGCAAGGTTTGAAAGGAGCTTGTAGCCGTGTCGGGGTCGGGCTCTCTTCCCAGGTACCCAGCCACAGGATAAGAGGACAAAGCCTCAAGCTGCACCGGGGGAGTTTAAGATTTGACATTAGGTGGATTTTCTAAACAGAAAGGGTGATTAGGCACTGGAATGGGCTGCCCGGGGAGTGGTGGAGTTACCTTAACCTGGAGGGGCTTAAGGAAAGACTGAACATGGCACTGAGTGCCACGGTGTAGTTGACAAGGGGATCTTCAGTCATAGGTTGGACACGATGATCTCGGAGGTCTTTTCGAACCTACGTGGTTTTGTGATCAAAGTGTATTCCTTTACCATTTTCTCCAGTAAGTCGCGATGTGCCGCTTACCGGGTGCTCTCTGGCGCTATATACGCCTTGTAGGTCTCGGGAGTTTTCGGTGCATGCGCTTTTGACAACGTGCACATCTTTATTTAACTATAGCATCGTACTAGTAAGCAAGATTCACGCTGGTGTTCACAGTGGTACCTAGCTTATTATTGTCAAAACGCGTGATAATGATTGTTTAGGAAGAGGGTCCTCAGGCAACAGCCCCCTTCAGAGCTCAAAATAATTTTCTTGAGTGAATAAAGTTCATGTGATACCGAGAAGCATCACTTGCTTAGTGGTCTAATTTAACTGGTTAGTTTTTCATAGTGACGTTTCATTTAATTGTTTTGATTCTTGCAGTTGATTCTTCAGGGGGCTCATCTCAAAGTATAGCTTAAAAAAGCTTTGCGAATAGTGGAAGAAAATGTCACATAAAAGCTCTAAGGTAATCAAGAAAGTAAACGTTTCTAGCTCCTTGGAATCTGAGGATATTAGCTTGGAAACCACAGTCCCAACCGATGATGTTTCTTCCTCTGAAGAGAGAGAAGGTACTGTGAAAATCACTAAGCAGCTGATTGAACGGAAGGAGTTGCTCCATAATCTTCAGCTGCTTAAAATAGAATTATCACAAAAAAACTTGATGATTGACAACTTGAAAGTTGAATATTTGACCAAGGTAAGTAGTCTTTCTCCTTTCATTATATAACCTTTTCTTGGTTTTGGTGCTTTTATAGTATGGTAGAAACTTCTGTTCAGGAAAGAATTTCTTGAAATTGTAGTATGGAGATCTACTTGGTTTGGGGGTTTTCTTGGTGTGTTAAGTTTGTGTTTTTTAATGAGAAGAAAAGGAAACAAAGATATAGAAAACTTAGCTGAGTTGTTCAAGTCATTATACTTACAAATATATGAAGGGGAATCTAATTATTTTTGCCTTTCCTAAATACAAAGGAAAAACACTTGTTTTCTTTCAGAAATTAAAAAAAATTCCATCAGTCAGCAGCATAGCAGGGCTTTGAACCTGAACTTTAGTGGAATACTGAAAAAAGTGAACTGAATACTGTTCAATGCTTTGTTATTGAAGATGGGACTAGAATATACCAACATGTTAATAGTAGATTTTGTTGTGTACAGCTTGCACTAAGATGCATGAAATTAAGAACGATGTAAAAACTTTGCCACATTTGTGCGCGATTCATTTATATAACATATAAATGGCTTCCTGCTCAGAGTTTAAGCCTAACTTGAAATTACTTGAACAAATAGCTATTTGACTGAAAAAGACCCATTTAAGAGCTAAGCCTTTTTTTATTTTTAGGTCATTGGAACGAAGTCCATATCATATTCTGTGAAGCCGTAGTGTATTTAGAGGTCTTGTTAGACAGCCATTATTGCTGTCTAACATCATTGTCTGCATTATATGCACTGCCCACAGCATTGAGATCTTCACATTTTTATTTCAACTTGTTCTTTTTGTAAAATATTTTTTAAAAATTTATATGGTAACTTATTTTTTTTTTTATACTCATATTCTTTATATTTCTTTATATTTAGATTGAGGAGCTAGAGGAGAAGCTTAATGATGCAATCCATCAAAAGCAGCTGTTGTCTTTACGACTGGATAGTCAGTTGGCATTACAGCAAGAAGATGCCAGGTATGATGGAAGTAAAATTAAGAACTTCATCTTTAACAAATTTGTGAATTAATTTGAATTTGTACAAATAAGTTATTAAACAGATGATTATTAGTTGCAGGAATAGGATTTCTTTTGCAGATTATATTAGTGCTTTCATTCTAAAAATTGAAGTTACATATTTGATTTACATATAAGTAAATTTGAATTCAACTCTCACTGGCTGAAGTTTGTGAGTTTGGTTTTATGTTACTTAAATTTGAATTTAGTAGGAAGAGGTAGTAAGAATGTTCTTAAAACCAATAAAGAACAAAAGGACTAGGCAGAGGTGGCAGAATTTCCGTCAATTAAACAGAATTTTTAATAACTGCAGCATAGAAGACTTGGGAAAGGTAAGTGCATAATGTTTAGCTTTTCCAATTAATACTTCTTATTTGTCAGAAGTGCTTTCCTTTGTTGATGTACAAACTCACTTTCCATGTTGTTTTTCTGAAATATTTTGAGTTAACCTGAAAAATAGACTGGCTAGTAGGCTTCTCCAAATCACTTTGTCAATTAAGTATCTCCACACCTTTGAAGGAAAAGCATTACTTACATAGCCTTATGTTAAAGTAGAGCTTACAGCTTGTGACTAAATTCCAAGTCCTGTTCTGTAGTAAGGCTAGAACAGATTTAGGGATGTGAAGCCAGACCTGAGATTAGTTCCAGCAAAGTCTTTCAACTAAGAGCAGCTGATTGTCAGGAAAACATCTGTCGCTCTGTATGCTTAGATGCACCAGAGTGGAATATTTTTATGCTGGCCATACTTGAGTTATCTAAGGAGTGCTCAGTAAAAAAGTACTGATGTGGAAACTGTTATTAATAGGCATAAAAAAGTTAAACTACTTTTCCCAATCTTTTCATTAGTTTTCTTGTCAATCTTTTACTTCACTTTTCATCCTTGTGTAATAGAATTGTACACACCATGGATTCTGTCCTTGTGTGACTGCTTTGCTGACCTCAGACTTCCTGTTACCTTTTTGAAACCAGTGGGGTAGATGTCGCATTGCAGTACTAGTTAGTGGTTTTTTTATTCCTCTTTAAGTTACGCAGAAATGACCTTGATTTGAATGTTTTCAAGAGTTGCAGCTGAAAAATAAAAAAAAAATAGATTAGTTGTCTTTGATTTAAATAAAATAAACACTTCTAAACCTCATTAACTGATGGGCAGTTTCTCTTGCTCTCTTTCTCACCTTATCACTGATGATAGTAGTAGTGATGGTGTTTTAAGGCTGGAAGTAAGGCTACTTGTTTTATTGTACTAGTGGTTGGTTTGTTGCTGTTTGTTTTTTTTAGTAAAGGACTCCAACTTTGTATGTTACAGTGGTTAGAAAATTAAGGGTTGTGTATGACTGCATGTGCTGAAACTTGATAAGATACAAGTTCAAGTTACTATTGCTTTATTTGGTGATTTACTGTTTCCTTGGGGTTTGTGTGGAAATAGATTCTGCTTTTTCAAGTTTGGTTCGTAAATTCTGGCCAGCATATGTGGAGATTGTCTATTCTCAGATTCAGCTTTTATAAAGTTCCTGGCTTTTTATATATACTGTATCTGATATGACTGTTTAAACAGGATGGTATACATTCTGGCACTAATTACCTAATCTTTGTAAATTTTTCCCTCTACAAAATGAGCAGAACTCACTTCTTTGTCAGGGTGTTGTGAAGCTTTGTCACTTGTGTTTCTCACTACCTGATATCTTCCGTTTTCAAATCCATTTTGAAGGAAACATCAGGCTCTAATGAAACAAGAAATGGAAACTATTTTATTGAGACAGAAGCAACTGGAGGAAACAAATCATCAATTGAGAGAGAGGGCTGGAGATATCCGTCGTAGCTTGCGAGACTTGGAATTAACAGATGAAAGCTATGACAAGCTAAAGTCTCTTCCTGAAGATCAGCTTTCTATCCCTGAATATGTTTCAGTGAGTACTGGATGTTGTATTGGTTTAAAATCTGACCTTTGTCTTGGGTCTGGCTGGGACAGAGTTAACTTCACAGCAGTCCACTTCTTGCTATGATTTGCACTGGTGGCTAAAGACAGTGTTTTGGCTGTTGCTGGACAGTGCTTGCACAACATGAAGGCTTTCTTTTTTCCCCTTTCTGCCGCCTCCTGCCCCAGCAGGTAGTGAATGGTCTTGAGATTGATAGGGGACACAGCTGGACAGCTGGTCCAAATTGGCCAAAGAAATACTGCATACCATATAACATCATAGTCAGCAATATAAATTGGAGGTAGAGAAAGAAAGAGGAGGTGGAGGGTGGTGGCTTCCAAAGTGGTTATTACTCAGAGACTGGCTGGGTATCAGTCTTGATCAGTCCCCCCAGTTTCTGGGAGGTGGTGAGTTCTTTGCTTTTTCTCTTTCTTTTTCACATTTCAAGCTCACCTCTCTTTCCTTCAGTAATTGTTTAGAAAATTTGACACATGAGTTTTCTTGCTTTTGTTCTTCTCACTCTCTCCTGTCCTGCTCTCAGGGGAGGCAGCGAGTGGGTGAGCAGCCATATAGGCTGCTGGGCAGGATCAACCCACCACAAGCTGTAAATTGTGCTGCGTTGTGGTTTTTTTCATCTCCAACTAGAAATGAAAGCCCTTCAGAGGCAGATGTGTTTCTGGATCAGTCTGTTATGACTGGATTCCAGTGAAGAGAGGAACCTTTTAATCCCAGATTTTGATGTCTTGAAAGAGAGCAGAACTGCTGACATATTTTAAGGAGGTTAAGCAGATGGGATGTTATAATTAAAATATGAGCACACACTGATGATATGAAATACAGCAGGCTGAAAAAACACATTTGAAACTTGGCTTGCCAGAACCACAAGTTGGGATGGCTCTTGCAAACTTGCCTTACTTTTGTCTTATGCTTTCCATATGTCCGTTTCCTATTTGACTAAACACAGGACGCAAAGTGTACGTTAAAGTATATTTTAAGACTCATTTTCTTGATTTAAGGTATTTGTTAATTATGGCTTGTGAGTATATGAAGAGGCCACGATGTACTCGTTTGCAATAAAAAGACTGTGGGAAGTGTCCAGAGCATCCCAGCTGACTTATGAGGATGAAGAAGATTTATACATATAGACCTTAATTCACCGAAGTATTAGCATTGTACTTATCTACAGAGCTTGTTATTAAGGAAGCTGTAAATAATACAATGTTAAAAACCTTAGAACATTTGTTGAGGTATAAATGCTACATGAATGAATTCTCTGGATCAAAGTTGTTTTATAAGTGCTCTAGATACATACAAAGAAGTAAAAATTGTCACTCTTATCTAAAGCATGTTCTTTTGAACATCTTTTAAAAAGCTGGGCTTCTGAAAATGCTAGGAAAATTATAAGGCTCTGTGAGATAGATAAACAAGAACATGTAGTTTGGGGCCTGTTAGGTTACCGCCCCCTAGCTGTCGACTGTACCCATTGCCCTCTGCAAAAGTATTTAGGGTGGTTTTGTTGATTCCTGCATCCAGATTTTTAACAGAAACTGAAATCCGTGTCAATGGATCTATTGAAATTGGTGTGCAGGAAGCTCAGGACTTCAGGAATTTATTGACAGTCAGTATAAAAGACTCTGTAGCCAGGCAGGATAGATACCAGGAGTTAGTAACCTTGTCAGCTGCTTTAAGTGAAGCTGTCACGGCACAATTTAGATTTAATTTGTGAGTAGAAAATGGCTGCCAAAAAGATGTGGAGTGGGAGAGATGAGTAGCAGCTGCCTTCTACCCTTAACCTTCCTTTCTTTTACTCTTGTGTTCCACCAGTAAATGTTATTTTTGTCTGTGACAAAAACTCCTCTACTTAAATGTTCAGTGAAGCCCCCTTCTTCTTCACACATTACTTTTACGTTTGAAGAAGTAATTTTTAGACCTTTCTTTTTTCTGGAGAAGGCATTCTAAAGATGTATTGTAGTAAGGTGCTGTTTTCTGCTTTTTTCAAGTTCTTTTAGCAGAGGATTAGTGTGAACATAAAGGTATCAGTTACGCTTGGTGGTTGTTTATCATTACTTTGAGTTATGCAGCTGATACAGGTGCTGGGAGGCTGCAGAACTGTTGTGCATATCCTGTCTGTGCATCCATTTGGCTCCTGAAGGCTAGGGAAAGGACTTTGAAGGAAATGGTTTTAATCTGCTTTGCTTGCCTGAGGAGGAATTGTGCACTTCTCAGGCAGCTAAAATTTCTGACTCCAGATCTATATGCAGATTAATAGTATAGCCTACTGATATTATTACTGATATTACTTGTCAAGAAAGGGTCCTGTTTAGACAACTTCAGCAAGAAATTTTCAGACTCTTTTTTTTCTATTTATCAATTATAAAATACTGCCTTGCAATTCTTCAGGATGGAAGTAAACATTTATATAATGCTTAGGCTTTATTTGAAGCCAGGTGTACTAGAGAAACAGCAGGAAGAGCTCAAATGCAGATTTTGTATATAGAGATACTGTAAGTTTAAAACACTGGAATTAAAGCAAGTATGAGATGTTTTTCACTGTTCTTCCACAAAGGCGTGCAATAGGGACATGTTAGAACAAAGCCTAGGTAATGTTTAATGTTAATGATGACAACTGAAAAATTACATTTTAAGCATCTTTCACTTAAAATCATACTTTTTTTGTTTTGAACTTATATGTAAAAATTCAGATTTTTATTTAGTAATTTCTAAGATGTTTTTAGAAACAGTATATGTGAAATTTTGAAGTACTTCAGGCTGTTAAATGATTCAGCTGCCAAGCATCGGTTCACTTTGTTCAGTAAAGTGAACCTCTTGAGCACTCCATTGTAAAAAAAAATTAGTGAATTTTTTAAAAATTATGTCTGCAAATTCTGTTTGAACTGATTTTAATTGCCATCTTTCAGGTGTATCATTTTGCTAACTGCAACTCAGTTGCTGTTTGCTTAAGAAGGCAGTTGTTAACTGATGCAGCTGCTTTCACATAACTTTGTTTAACAGAAGCCAACTTTTTCATCCTCTGCACCCACCCATTTTATTTAATTCTAGTCTCCCATAAAAAGTGGTGGCCACATGCTAAGAGGTTTTTTAAAAATTGTCAAGAAAGTGGTAACTGTTCCAGCACATCAATATAAATTTGTAATTTTTGAGAGACGCAGGTGTTTCTGAAAACCCTTTTACAGTAAGTTTTGTTTTTGCTATATTGAGTTGGCAAGAGGCAGTGTGTGCTCTGACTGCTGGGTTACATGAATGTTTATTGGCTATCAAACCAGATAAATAGCAGCAACAGTTGAACTGCTACAACTTCACCCTCATGTGCTGCATTCATTTGCACTTTCTTATTACCTTGCAATGATCTTTTCTTGGGGAGGCTGTGTAAATACATTTATCCTTGATGCCTGTATGCCGTGTAATCTTGGTTTCTACTGGGAAATCTGTTTTAAGGTTGTTGTGTTTTGGGAAATAATTGTGGTGTGATAGCACAAGTTTCCTAGGTTTCCTAGGGAAATTGCAGTAAAAATACAAGAACTTAGTGGAAAAGCAGGTGTGGTTTTAAAAAAAACACAGTGCTTTAAATGGTTACCAATTAGTGATAATCAAGGTTACTTTTTTCTTAAAAAATGACCAATTGCATCATCAGAAGCTACAGTTAAATATACTAATCTTTCAATCACGTTGCACGCTTGCCTTAGCATATAAAACATACTATGCCTGTGTTTACATTCCAAATTTATACGGCTTCTGTGTTTTTTAGAATTGTATGCTGTCAGTTATATGAAATATACCTGGAACTTTTCTTTGTCTTCTGCTATTTACAGGTAGCAAAATAGAGACCTGTCTTCCTTCTGCATGGAAGTGTAGTACAGCTTGCTCTTGAGTGCTTACTTAATCTGTGCTTTCTTGTCTGTATTTCTTCTTTAATCATATATCAAAGAAAGCACTAGGGATGGAGGGTATGCAATAGCTTTTGCATGAAAACAGTGCTTAGTTATTTATTCTTTTCACACTCTCCCCCAAATGCAGCCTTTTAAGGTATCAAGTTAATCTGGGAGTAATCTCTGTGTACATGTATGTGGGTGTATATAAAAAAAACCTCTTTCTTCTTTGTTTTGTCTATGTTTGTTTTTTAATACTGATAGTGTGGTTTTACTACTGTATTTTCTAGTCTTTTTTTTCTTGATCAGTAGAAAAGTTCTGAAAAAATTCCATGGATGTGAGACTTGCCTGAGACTATGCCTATGCCTAGAGTGGGGGAAGAGAGAGGAGTGTGCTTTACAGATTTTAAATTTTTTTAATCCTGTAAGAAGTTTGGGGATTTTGGGCGTTAATTTAGCAAAGTCAAGTCTTTCAGAGCTTTAGTTTCCTGATGCAGTTGAATCCATATAGCAACCTATTACTGCTGAAGGTCTGGAGAGGGGCGGTGTCATGGTTCTTCCAGGTTATATGCTGTTCCTGCTCCCTGTGCTTGTCTTGCATTTTTTTTGGTGCAAATTCAGCACACTGAGCTGGTAGAAAACAAAACAAAACAAATCTCTCAATTTCTACACACCCATAAAAATTTTCTTGGCTTAGGCATAGTTAAGTTGGTTATTACTAAATAAGTTTTTGTTTTGTTTGGGTTTTTGTTCTTTTTTTTTTTTTTTTTCTCTTTTTACACTGTTAATCAAATAGACTCTAGGTTTGGCACAAGAAAGGGCATGGGGCCATGTGGTCCATTAGCAACTGTATTTTTTGATTGGTCAGCCTGAGTGGAAGCTGTCTTAGTTGTATAGCAATATAATCTTTACCTTTATATCATGCCCTAGAAATAATTTGGTAAATTATTGTCATAAACTTTTGAGCTGGTGTGGTTTTAGGTTTGTAGTTTTGCAATTGCAATTTTGCTAGCTTCAACTTTGAATATCTGCCTTTTTCTTCTAGGTCCTATTCTATGAAGTAGTCCATTCCTTAAGAAAAGAGCTAAGTGATCTACAGATGAAAAAGGAGAGTCTAGCAGAAGAACTAAGTGGGTACAGATCCCAAGTGAAGTGTCTGACAGAGGTCTGTGCTCCTTAGTTACCTCAGTTCAGAAACTGTAAATATACATATTGTGAAAATCTCATTCTCCACATCATTATTGATGTGTAAGATGTAAAAGTTTTTTTGCTCTATAAAAATTACTGTAGGAAGAAGAGGGCGGGGAGGGAGGCAGGGAGGGAAAGAGGAAATAAGCTTTATGTATACTTGTATAATAGCTAACTTCATGCTATGGCTACCCTGCAAGATTTGCTCATGAGACTGTTCAGGGTAGTCTCTTACCAACTGTGTTGTGTTTTCTGAGGGCAAGATTTCAAGGTGGGGAAGCTGGACAGGAGATTGACCCAGCAGCAGCTGAAGACACCATGATGGTTCAGTGTATAGTTTTTGAGACAGGGATGTCTTGGTAGTCGTTTGCTTCACCTTTTGCTTTAATGTTATAAAAATGTCGTTTTAAAAGTTCTTTGGAGTTACATCTTCTCTGTTATGCTTTTCAATTCTTTACATTTTAATTTTCCTATTTGTTTCTATACTAAAGAAAAAGATGATTTGATTTCAGGTAAGGTATAAACACCAGAAGTAGAGAAACAAATTATATAAATATTTCTCATTTTTATTTTTAAAGAGCTAAGGAATCAAAACAGTAAAAGGAGCATGTTATTTCTAATGTATTTATGAATATTTACAGTATCCTTGGTATGTATATAGCTAGGGTGATGTGTATTTTAGCTTAGTTCTGCATAAATCTGGTGTTGGGACAACAGTTTCAGGTACTCAGAAGGGTATTTATCCAGGTCAAGGCTAGTAGGGACTTAAATGACGCTGTCATTTCACTACTTCTGAGAATGTATTTTAGTTACTGCCTTTTTTCTCCTGTGAAATTTACTTACAGAATAATCAGGTGTAAGGAGAAATTATTTATACAGGTTTATCTTGTGAAATTCATATATTTTCATATCTCATTCTGATTGAATTAGAGAAAGTAGTCGATAAAATTTATGCATTTGTGTGCTTCAGCATTAGTTTGTGTCATCATCTCTGGTCATAATTGAGATTAAACTAATCCTGTTAATTTTGTCTTGCATAAGCATTTTTCCTTCATTGTAACATTTAATGTGCTTTGATTTAATAAAATTGTACAGGAGGATTTCAATCTTTGAGATTTGAATGACATCTATATTAACTTTTGCTGAAGCAAATTAACAAGAAAGTAGATAATAATTAAAGTTGTGCTAGAAACAGTTTTCTTGGGACATTGACCTTTCTTTAATATAGACTTCTAATTTTATTCTTTTTGCACCACATGGTGGCAGTATCCACCTTTCCCACTGATCTGTTTCTCAAAATTTGAGGTGTGCTGTGCTTTTCTGTTGTGGAGAGACTTAAGAATCTCTGTGTTTTGATTCTGGCAAGTTCACATTTTACCTTGTGACTTGATGAGTGTCACTGTAACAAGGTACCTTAGATAATAAGATAAGAGGAGTATCATCAGGATGTGAGGGTACTTTAGAATCTCTAGTGTGCTTGGTATACGGAGCTGACATACCTATGCATCTCTTGCAATATATGAAGAAGTGATTTCAAGGAGTACTGCTGGGGTAACTTATTTAAGCTTGTCAATAAGATCAAGCTTTATTGCAAGGAAATCTATCAGTAGGAAATACAATTTTGTTCAGAGCCTTACCTAAGCTCTTATACTCTTCTTCTACTGGATTTTTTTTTTTTTTTTTTTTTTTGTATTCCAGTAGTTCTTTTTTTTCCAGCTACATGAAATATAGTTGCTGAAGTTTCTTGCCTGTTATTTAATAATTTATACTCTGCAAATCCTTCTGCTGGGTTTCCATCCAGTATTCCATAAATTTTAAGTTTCCTCTAATCATTGCAATATTTCTATTCTCTGTGTAGTTTATCAACAAAGTGTGTTCTGAGTTTAAAACTTCTTTAGGAAACTAGTAGTACGGAAGTTTGAAATAGTCATCACTGAAGTTAAGACAATTGTTTTTTGTGTTTTTTCTTTTTTCTTTTGTGAGAAGAAGCTACTTCCTACAGTAAGCATTCCTTCTTTTTTCTACTCTTGCAGATAAAATTAAGGCTCTTTTTAATGAGTTTCAACATGGATTTCTTCCCTCTTTTTGGGACATAGAAAGGAACAAAAAAATATGCTTAGCCCAGATCTTTCTATTAGCTATTAATGTCTTGGGGGAGGATGATTTTGTTGGCTTTTTTGTTTGTTTGTGGCTGACAGACTAGGTTTTAGTAGGGTTTATACATATATGTATTCACTCAGAAATAAAGTTGTAAGAAATATGAGACAATTTGTTCTAGACTCATAGGAAAATCTGTCTATCCAACCAAGAATGGAAAAAGTTTGACGAAAAATTTGAACTTGTCTTAATAGGTTAAGTCAACTTTAAGAGAATTTAAATGTGAAATGAATTAATCAGATAAGACAACCATGCTGACTCTACAATTTTGTAAACTTCTCTTGGTGTGTTGCTGCTCTTAGCCCTTAAAGGCTGCTGAATCTGTAACACAGACCCAGTAGGGTAGGGAGCTGTTTCTGACAACTGGTAGCAGAAAATGATGTGTGAAGACTGATTTCTAGCACTGGAACATGGTCTGATAAAAGATATTTGTTCTACTGCTTTCTGTTTTTAAAGTGGTCAGTGTAAGTGGTTGTGCTGTACAGCTGCTGAGTTAGTGGCTCTTTGTACACAATTGTTGCATCTGTAATTTAGACCAGTGCAGTTCTTCTCATTCCAGGTACAGCAGCCACAGCCCGGGGGGAGGCAGTGGAACTGGTGAAAGCCATGTTCTTGTACTGCAATGCTGACTGACTTGTTACTAAATTATGGTACAGGCTTGTTTTAGTCCTCCTTTTACAATGCTCAGTACTTGCACTATAAATAATGTTGGCACCAGCACCCTTGGAGGTAAAGATAGAGGAGGAAGTCCAGTTGTAGTGGTGTATTACCAGGAGGTTCCCAGAAATAAAACCGGCTTCTGATGTGTGCATTCCCATGCTGAACATCAGTTTACTATTTTCAGAGTTGTTTGTTTCCAAAGTGGTTAGAACCTTCCCTCAAACAGATGTAATTTACTACTAGTGGGTTTCGCTCAAGGCTGGGAGAGTGTCTGGGAAGGAAATCTTGCTTTTCTTTGTACCTCCAGACGATTAAGTATTGCTTTCTTCTTCTGGCTGGGAGTTTCTTGGCCATGTTTTCTTGGAATTTGGTATTGATACAGTTTTATCAGAGTTTCCTTTTCTTCAGTTATTTTTTTATATAAAGTTGCCTTCAGGATTTACAATAAAATTTATACCATGAGGGTATCTGAAAGCTGTGGTTATCCTAAAGACAAAGCTGGTTATGTGTAGGACAAAGATGTTTTCTAAGACTTCATCTCTGAGTCAGGATTAGTAGCTGTCAGGTTTTGCTAGACATAACTAACAATTTTCTCTGTGATAATGTTTTCCAGCTGGAGGGAAAACATATCTGTAGTCTTCAAAGAATAAACTAAGCTTTTGTACTCAAAGGATCACTTGGCACTAGATGTGTCTGAATATTAGAAAATCGAGGCTGTTATTTCTACTCCAAAAGGACTAGAATCCCTAAGGTTTCTCCTAAAGTTTGCATATCTGTAAAGACTGCACTCTAGAACACTTCCCCCAGCCCCCTGACACCACTTCTTTGAAGCAGTGCCTTGATTGTTTGGTCTTCACAACTGTCGTGAGACAGATGAGGTCTTGGTCTTAGGTGAAGTACCTGCCTATCTTTTTTCGCTATTGTTAATATTGTTCAGAAGAATAGCCTCAAAGAAGATACTCTACCAGTAACTATGAGCTTGAGGCAGCAGTTTAACATTTCCAAGACTCAAGGAAATAACATATCTGTGAAAGTTCTCTTTTCTATCCAGTACCTTTCTACACTTTTGATGCATAGCTATGGCTTGCATTGACTGCCCACTGTGGTTCAGAAGTACGAGATGGTTTAGTTACACTACTCTGTAATGATTTCAAGGATCCTTTTCACCTGAGAATATTTCACTGAAAATTCGAGGAAACTCAGATCCAGAGAAATAAACTCTTTATTCCTCCACTTTCTTTTGCTATAGAAGCACTTATTCCAAAGCTTTTCTCTCATATGTTTCTTGCAGAGTTTCTCTATTTTGGAGTAGCTCAACAGTTTTGTTTATAATTTTTAGTGGCAAATAGTGATCTATCTACAATCAGATTACCAATTTCCAATCTACAAGCAGATTACTAATTTCATAGCAAGTTACTAAAGAGATGTCTTATTATCCAGTTATGTGTATCTTCTTCCTGACATTTGGGCAGTTGTATTCCAATAAATGGTATATTGACCAGCAGTTTTTGAATGCAGAGTATGTAAACAATTGAAGCAAAATGTTGTCTTTACAAAGGAGCAGCACCTCATCCAAATAACTGGAGGGAATTGGTTTTCATATTGCAATAGTATAGTAGCTTTACATTTGTCTAGGGCCTTTAGATACCTTAGGATATGAACAAAGTGCTGGCTTTTGTAAGTGATTCTTTAAAGATGAAGATCTTTTGAAAAGCATTTTTAAAGCAGGATCACTTTCTTTCACAGGCTTATCTGTAGACGGTGTAAAGAAGTCGTGCTGCTTCTGCTTGATTGGTGGATGAATATATTCCCTGCATTTCTGTTTGTCTTCTTATCTCCAAAGGCTTTTTGAAAGATCACCTAATCCCTGTCATGTATTATGTGTCACTAACTTAGTTAGAAAAGTATGTCACCTGGATTTTGCACTTGAAATTCAGATAGGCGTTTTTTTCAGTGACTGCTATAAACTGCTGCTCCTTACACATTGAGGATAGCAGTGAAGCTTAATATCATTGAACTGAGGTTTGCCATTAGATGTTTAGTTTCTCTGCCAGTTTAGGTTTTAAGTGGTGCAGGTCAGGGAAGTTGAGAATCCTCTTGCTTGAAACATCCATCTGTGGACAGTGTTTGTAAACCAAATGGAAGCACTTCTTACTAGGAACAGACTAATGCTGTGTAGAAACCACCTGTACTGGTTAGTACTGGGTCTCTTAGGCAGCTCTGTCAAGAATTTCTTCAGGCAATAGTTGCCTCTCTGTCTCGCACAGGACGGGTTTGGGTTTTCATTTGTTTTAACCATCTCATCAGTCTGAGTTTCTGCTCCTTGCAGAAGCAAAAATTAGTAAGAGGCTGAAGAAAAGCCATGAGGTGTTTAGAATATTATCACAATCACATTCAGTAGGAGGAAGTTCTGTTTGTCCTTTAATTATTTTAAGGTCTGTGGGCTTGCTTAAGTTATTATTATTTATTATTATTGGTATTATTTCCAGGACCTCATTTCTGTCCTTGTTAGAGCTCTGCATCTTGATTCTTCTGAAAGCCCCTTTTTTGTTGCAGCAGGACAAAGCTGTTCATCAAGATGTTCAAGCTATATTTGAAGATAAATAGAAAGATAAAGCTGTTCCGTTGCAGAGATCTTAAAATCAGTTCAGGTTATATGGACATTGTTAGAAACTAAATTAACTTCATCACATGCAAAGCAAGGCTTCTTTGCCTAAGCACAGGCAGCTTGATTGTATGTCTTTAAGATGTATTGCTGTGGAAGCCTAGAAGCTTGTGCGTGTGCTACCTGGAGATATGCATACCACACAGGGGGGTTTGCGTGTTAGCCCATTCACAGCCTAGACCGGGTATCAGCTTGCTTTGTCATGTTTCTTTATGTGATTAAAATACTACTTCAACACCGTAAGATTAGGTAGATGAAAAACAGTGACTTGTGCAGTATAATTAGTGTTTCTTCAGGAATTATATTAAATCTTAAAAAAACAAACATAACAAACCCCTGTAATTAAGGTAGGTCTTAGTATCACTTTTCTAAAGGAGAGTTTAACTTACCTGGAATTACCGTATTGTTACATAACATTAATATGACATTAATAACTGATTTATTAAATACAATTCAAAAGTAAATTTAGGTCTCAGGTATTAGGAGGAACTGATTTTGCAGATATTTAGCCATTCTGTTAATTGTTGCTTTAAAGCTGTCTGACATTTTTGTCCAGAGGTTAACCAATTTAATTTTATATTTTTGGTAGTTGTCTTCTAGCTGTCTGATGGATAATACTGTAGGAGCTTCAGTCGCTCACTCAGTGAAGGGTATGTGAATTCCAGTATGGTATTAGCAGCAGAATGGTGTGGGATATCCACAGAATTGTGTTCTAAGCTTAATCTTTCAATTTGCACTTAAAAGTTAAGTGCCCTTACCAGCATTTCCTATTGCAAGATGAGTCGTGTTTGCACTGCTTAATAGGGTACTTGCACCATTATGTTACATATTTGAAACTTTAGCTAACTTGTGCACAACACCTTTTAAAAATATCTGACAGAGACTTTACCATTATAATAATGCCATCTTTATAAATAATGACATGTAAACTGATTAAAGAAGAGTGTGTTTTATAGTGTTAGTTTGCTTGATGTATATCCATTAATTAGGGTAAACATAAACCATATATACCAGTATGTGTTAGGATGAATAACAATCATGTCTTTAGATATGATGTGTTTTTAATGGTAGACCATCTAGAATCCTCATGAAAACTTTATGGGTGTTACAATTTTTTTGTGATTTGTGACCTGAAGTAATTTTAGTAAAAGTGAAGATAAGTAGGTCTGTGAAATATAAAACAAAAAATTCTTTTTTATCAACAGAATAGTTGCAGTATGTTTAGTAGATTAGGGAGTTTTCTGTAGTATCTTACAAGTATTTAGATGTGTTTTTTCAAGAAGGCATTCTGTCAGTCTTTCAGTTGATGATGTCTGTGAAGTTTATCAGTGTCCTTGTGTCATAAACTCTGTATATGCTGTTGCCCTAAACTTTTCTTGTCTGTTAAAAACCAGCTAGGCAGCTATCCTCCTATAACTGTATAAAGCATAGCTTTCAGCAATTTTGAAAAATTATGCACTCATACAGTGTCTTTTACTGCAAAATAAACGTAATTTGCAGTGGCTAAATTCTTGGTTTAGTAATGACATTTTAAGGCTGTTCAACTTCAGTTAATAATATTGTGATGTCCATTAATACTAACAGATAAAATTATTGTTTCTCAAGCATCCATTATTGAGCTTGCTATCAATCACAGCAATAAACAACTGAACTTGGCAGTATTCTGGGAAATAGGGTATGGAAAAAATGTACATGCCCAGGGGTATTCTCAAATTTTTAACAAGCAACTCTTTTTGTAGTCCATCAGCTTTACCTTGTATAAGTGAATGAGCATTATTATTTTGGTCATTCTTGTGAATAAATTACTAAGTAGTACAGTATTTAGGGCAAGTAAGTGAGATGAGTTTGTGAAATAAGTACCTACCTAGTAGAAAATTGAAAAATGGAGTCTAGATTGGGGATTAAGGTATAAAGTCTGCTATTCTTGTGGAGAGTTGGAGGGAATGAGTGTGATTAGGAAATCTGTGGATCTTTAAAAGGAATACCTCGTGTTCTAAAAGATGCATACTCTCTGGGTGTTCTTTTGCTTTGCTTCTTTTGTTTTAGTTTCCAGAATGATCTGTAAAAGTATATGAGGAGGAAAAAGAAGGGAAAATGGAAATTAATGCTGATGGACCATTAAGTAAACTTTTACATTTAAGTTATTTTATTTTTTCTTCCACTGAAGCTTTCCATGATATGCTTAAGCAAACATAAGTTACCAGATACAATTGCTACACTTCGGAAGTAACTGTCTGAAATCTTTCACATACTCACAGATATTGCTAAACTTACTGAACAAACCATCCTCTTTCTTTTTTTCAAATCAACTAGCAAGTATCTTCACAAGTATCTTCACTTGTTTGAAACTTGTAAAGGTGGTATGACTTCTGTGTTCCTAGTATAGGTTTGCAAACCACCAGCTGTATATATGAGGGTTACTGGTCTTGGAAGACAAATGCACTGGAAAAAATAGGTACATTAATCAAGTATTTGTAATAAGATAAATATAAGTTGAGTATCGATATAGCTGGTTACTTTGTGATTTGCTAAATTTTCAAATACTGAGACAAATGAAAATATCACCACCTGAATATTCATACGAGGTTTCCACAAAACTTGGTTGGTAATTACTTTAAGTAAATGTCAGTGTAGCTGTGATCATTGCATAATGTTTCACTTCCTAGAGCTATGAAGACGGGAGGAGGAGTCGGTCAGAGCTTGAGGTCAGATGCCAACGTTTAACACTGGAACTGGCTGATACCAAGCAGTTGATTCAGCAAGGTGATTACAGACAAGAGAACTATGATAAAGTAAAATGGTAAGTATCTCTATAATTCATTCTGTAATGTTCAACTAACGTACAAATGTTAATAAAGATCAACCTTGATTGACTAGAGTTCTTAGTTTTATTTTTGACTTACGCGCACCACTTACCTTGTATGCTAATGGTTCAATTACCTGCTGTAATATATTGCAGACATAAAATGAACAACATTCTGAAAAACAGTGCATCAAATTGTCTTCTAAAAGTTTATATTTTCAGATTTACTGTGTTTTCAAAAGAGCCTAGCACTCTGGTTGCAGCTAAGGAAGTGGGAGCTGTTGATGGCAAGCATCTTGGAACAAGTACTCTTTTTTTATTCATAGTTTAAAAGCAATGATCTAACAAAAGGCCCTGTGCTCTACTCTGTGCTGCCTACAGCATGAATTAGGAAGGCAGGACCTTGGGGATTAGTATTTACAACTTAAGATATCCTTGAAACCATAAATTTGAAAAGGCTGTTACGAGAACTCTGTCAGATAATCTTAGGATTACCTTAGTGAATTGGTTTAACTGCAGGAATTTCCAGTGTCTAGCTTTTTAAAAATACAGATTGTACTGTTATAGCAAATGTTTTGAATATCCATCTTGCCAAAAGCAATTGCGAAATAGTGAAAATAGACTTTCTGTAAATATACTCATAGATGTATACTTCACAGTCCAGCTTCCAAATGGCTTTTTCAGTGTGCTTGCAAGTGCAAGAAATCTGGTCTTTGGCACATTTGTTGTGAAATGCATTAAAAAATGGTGATTATGAATAGAAAAGACCCTCTCAGCTCCTTAGTTGTTCGTATGGAATGAACTCAGGCATAGTTACTGACACAAGTGACTTTGCCCACTAAGTCGTTTGAAGGAGAATCTGTCTGCTAGATTCGCAGCATTTTTGGTTCACAGCTATATGTACTAAAACAACCTTGGAATCTGTCTGGCATCTTGTTGCAAATAGGATGGATTGATGCTATGGTTTGCTTGCCATTTGCAACTGCATCTTAATAAGTAGATTGTAATAACTTTCATGTGAATGGCCCCAGTGTTCAACAGTGTGCGTTTAAAATAGTCTTGAGTTGAGAAAAGCATCAATGAACGTGCCAAAACTGTATTTGAAGAGAGTAGGTTGTATTCAGCTCGGTAGGCACAGATGAAGGGGAGGGGAGAGCTCTGTTGGCATAACTGCATGAGGATATTTGGGAGCACTGCAGGAGTAAATTACTTCCAGATTTGTTTCTGCCTTTAAAAAACACTGTGTCAAATCTTCTAGTCCTGCTGTACTACAAGTTATCTCAGTTTTAAAGCTATGCTATGCTTAATATAATATTGGTTAGATATTTTTCTAAACTGCAAGCTCATACTGGCTCATTCATTTCACTGTTCTGGCAGGGTGAGAGTGGAGACGTAGTGATGCTTCTTTGTGCGTGCGGAAAGCACGCTTGCTCAGGACACCAGCACAGTTTTCGCAGCTGTGTCATGTATGTCATGTGTATTTTAAATATGACAACCCACTCTGGTATCAAGGGGCTATATGCAGGAGAGAGTACCTACTGAGAACAAGTATACATTGCTTTCTGCTCTGTTAGGAAGATGGGAATGAAGTTGCTTCACTTTTTCATTGGACTTCCATGTCCACAAAAGATTAAAGAGAATGTCACGGGAAAACAACATTAGAAGCTTGTTAAAGCTAAAACAATGGATAAGAGTGCTTCAAGTTAATTGCTAAGAGGAGAAATGTATAGCCCAAAGTTACACTAAAGAAGAATAATAGGAGGAGAATGAAATAATTTAGGATGGGAGTTTGAGTATTGTAGAATTTTCTTTGTTTCTGAATATTTAAATAACCTTAAATTGTTTCATATAATATGATACTGTTGCAGGTGTTAATAACTATAAAAGGTAAGATTATCACCGATTGTTCTATGAGTGACTGGTTGGAAGAAGTCAGTGTTGTGAACTAGAGAAAGGCTGAGAAATTAAAAAGGCACGGGAGTCTTGTTCATTACACTACGCATCTAATAGCTTCACTTTGCTTTCACAGTGAACGTGATGTGTTTGAGCATGAGTTGTCAGAACTCAGAAGAAAACATGAAATACTAGAAGTGTCATACAAAACACAAACTAAAGAAAGAAATGACTTGGCAAAAGAGGTAAACATAAAGTTCTTACTTTAGTAATTGTGTATTTCTTCACATTGGGAATTGGATTCTTTGTCTAATCAAGTTTGTCAGGATCATGGAATAATTTAATTAGAATGGTCTCAAGAGACCAGCTGCTCCAACTCGCCCATGCAGTGCAGAGCAAGATTAGGTCAAGTTGCTTAGAGCTTTGTCAAGTTTTTAATGTCTCCAAGGATGGAGATTCCACAGCCTTTTGGACAATCTGTTCCAGTGTTTGTCTGCCCTCTTGTGAAAATGCATTTGTAAAAACTAATCAGTTGCTGCAGCTTTTCTCTGTGCATCTTCTCCTGTCATTATGTACTGCCAAGAATCTGGCTCTTTTTATGTGTTCCACTTGGATAGGTGAAGATAACAATAATATTTTCCCCAACCAGATTTCTCTTCTGAAGGCTGTAAAAAGTTCCAAATATTTCTCTTAACCTCTTCTACATCATGTGCTGCAGTTCATGACCGTCTTGGTAGAGCTGTTCTGGTCCTGCTCCAGTGTGTCAATGCATGTCTTTAGGACATGCATGTCGTGGGACATAGCGCTCCAAATATAGTCTCACAAGTGTGGAACATAGGATAATAATTTTCTTTAACCCATTGTGTGCATTGTTCCTAATATAGCCTGGTAGCCACTTGGCCTTCTTTGCTGTCAGGACACATTTCTGTCCCACGTTCAGTTTGTTCAACTGATGTTTGTCTATCTGATCCGTATTTTGCCAGTTTTTCCATAGAGCTGTTACGGGAGTGGCTGAAAACCATGCTAAAGGTCAACTAAATGACATGGACAGTGGTCCCCCCATCCATAGAGCCAACATTTTTGTCAGGATTGCTAAGTTTGGCCTTGGTAAATTTCTACTAGTTTTTTCCAGTCACCTTTTCTTCCATGTGCATGGCTATAGCTTCCAGCGGGATTTGCTTCATAATCCTTGCAGGGACTGAGATTAGATTTTTCAACCCAGCTGAGTGCTCCTCCTTGAAGAAAGATTCTGGAAATCAGAAACCTTGATCACTTGCTGTGATACTTCAAACGGCTGGTCAGCCTCACAGCAACATTGGGTGTCTCCCTCAACACTGGCCAAGTGCTTCCCATTTTTTCCTAGCCGTTACATACGTGCCATTTTCCTAGGTATGTGATTTAGAAGACTGAAGCAAAGACAGACTGAACTCTACCAATAAGCTCAGGAACCTGGGAGGCCCCAGGGGAAAATTTACCAGTGGAAGATGAATGCTGTGAGTGTGCTTGATATGGTTTAACCCCAGCTGGCAAGTTAAGCCCCACACAGCTGTTTGCCCATCCCAGTGGGATGGGGGAGAGAATCAGAGGAGTAAAAGTCAAGAAAACTCATGAGTTGAGATAAAGACAATTTAATAGGCAAGGCAAAAGCTGCATACACAAGCAAAGCAAGACAAGGAATTAATTCTCCACTTCCCATGGGCAGGCAGGGTTTCAGCCAGGGAAGCAGAGCCCCGCAAGAATAATATGGAAGATCTTTGTGTATTAACGCTTTAGCAGCTGAGTAAATGAGACAGACTACTCCTGAGAGTATCCAGGAGACATGGTATTCCTTAGTGTTTCTGTATAAATGAGCATGTTACAGATAGGATAGTGGCTGTAATTGCCACTTTTAAGATAGCATTGCTCTGCCTAGTTTTATGGGTAGCTGTAGAGATTTTCAGAAACCTTAGGGAAAAAACTGAGTTTCTGTTAGGAAATACCTCTTTGGTATCAGTCTGAAGGCTTTATTAGTCTCTTTATTCCTCAGTCTAGCACTGTAAGAGGACGTCAGAAGTCAAGTTTGTTCTCAGCATACAACAATGCCCAAAAAAGTATTGTCCTGTACATCAAGTTTGTATGTACACGTCAAGTACTGCAGAATAGCAACAACAATGGTTTTTTTTATTGACTTCATACTAAATTAATCAGAGAATAAATAAAACTTTAAACTAAAATACCACTTCAAACTGTGTGATTACTTAAATCTCCTTGAAGATCTGTGCTGGCTTTTGTGTATACTGATACAGTATCAAGTCCTGGATTGGAAGAGCATCCAGCTGGAAGTTTTTACACAGTACTTGTTCCAGAGGAGGGGTATTTAAAGGAGCAGTAACTGCTTGCTTTCTTCGTGTGGTAGTCCATGATGTCTGTTCACTGTGGATATACATATAACATGTTATTTGGAGAGGGAGCATGTTTACTTTTTTTTCTTAAATAAAGTATGGAACAGGCATACACTCACCCTGAGTATGGTGCTCAGCAAGGGGGCTGATGGAGAGGAGCATGCCTCTAAGAGCACTGTTTTTGTGTGAATTTTCATCTGTTTAACTACTTGCTCCATGTCTGTCTCCCGTATTTTCCTTAAGTAACCTTTAGTCCTTCTATGACTTAGAAAAGGTGAATTCTATCTAAACCATGTACATGATGTCTTTATAGCTTTAGGAGACATGTTTCTGATAAGTTATTAATTATCATTCTTTGAACTTGGCACGTGGCATCCTCAGGAGCTTAAATAGCAAAATTCTTTAAGGGGATGAAACTGTTTTGTTACCATGATTATGGAGTTGGGCCACCTTGCAACAGTGCCCCTATGCTCTTTGGCTGTTCTCTGTGTTCACCTTAAATGGATGGAGACTACTCTATCTCACACTACTTGGTGTAGTAAAGTACGATTGATCTGATGACAAAGGCGGCTGTTCTCAACTTACTCTCTACTTTGGCATCAGTTCAGCCTTCTGTAGCAACACCAGCTCTTTGCCCTTGGGGCAGGCCTGGAGCATTGCCTCATCCACAACAATCATGCCATACATCAGCCCCAGAACTAGCAGCTTTACTGTTTCTTTGTGGAGCAGTAATCAGCCTGGTGCCCTTAGACGTTTCACTTCTGTTTCTGAGAATGTCATAGCCATTGTGACAGGCTGGCACCAAGATTCTCCATCAGTATTTCTGACATAGCACTATTCAGTGCTATTCAGTACTTCAGTACTATTTAGATACTGATGTAGATGAAAGGCCCTTTTTTCAGGTGCCAACTGCTGGAAATAAATAATGAAAACTCATAAAATTATAATGTTAATAAAGTCTTTTTTCAGCTTAAAGTGTAAATAAAGTCTTTTGGTTCAGGTGATTTCACAGAAGAGAGCTGAAATTAAATTGCAAATATGTGTACATAGGTTAAATACTTATCTTGAAACTTGTGTTAAAGTGTTCTTTTTAATACCTTTTATAGCTGGCAACCATACAACAATCCCTCAACTTGTTGCAAAAAGATAAAGATTATCTTAATCGCCAGAACATGGAGCTCAGTGTTCGCTGTGCGCATGAAGAAGATCGTCTTGAAAGACTCCAGATTCAGCTAGAGGATGCCAAAAAAGCTAGGGAAGAAATGTATGAAAAATATGTTGCATCCAGGCAAGTTACTGTGTGTTCACTTCTATCAGTAGACAGGTTATTTAACTGTTTTCCCTTGTTTCTTGCACAAATCCCATTTATTAATTTTATTTTTCAGAAAGCTAATCCATATTTATGTAACTAGAAGCAGAACACTTTTCTTGGGTCATAATATGGATTATAAACATTTTTTTTAAACCTTTGATATAAGGCCATAGTAGTGGAAGTAAACTTTCAGCATTGGGAGTTTATGGTAATTATTCTCTTAGGTTTACTCAGTTAATTATAAAACAAACTTTTATTTTTCAGTGTATATCTATAAATCTTGTGTCCTGTATAACTAAGAGGAAGTGTGCTAATATAACTCTCCTGATAGACCACTAAAACAAAAATTCTTATCTAAATGAAAATAGAAGGGCATTCTTGAAATTATCAGTTATGGAGCTCCAGCCCAAATCAGAAGAATTCTAAATACTATTTTTCTTTCCAATGCAGTCACTCAAAGTTTTTTAAATTTGTTTTGCATGTTTATATCTCAGAACTATGTTCACCCAGAACTTCTGTATTTTAAATAAAATTTTAAGTCTTACTCTGAAATGGTGTTTTAAGAAATCATGTTCTTTTTGAGTTTTTTATGATAAACCTCTTTGTGTAAGAGGTCTTCATACAGTATAGTGTGGCACAGCTGAGGAAGGAGAAGAAATAAGTTTACTTTTACCTTGAAGGGTCACCTGAAATTCAGTGTCTCAATAAAAAGAAAACAGGAAAACCTGGAGAGCAAGCATTCTCCATTTCAGTATTTTGCAGCTTTTAGTTAATGTGAGGGAGTTTTTGACCAGCTCAGATACTGATTTCTAAAATGTATGGGCTATCACATGATTGGAAATCAAACAAAGTCTGGAACCTTTTACAGTTGTAAATGCACATATCTTCATAATACGCTTTTGTTTCCAAACTTGTGATTTTTACGAGTTGCTTTATTGCTGATTGATTATTCCTGAACATTAATTAGATGCTATAAAATTTTGACATTCCTTAACTATTAAGTGCTTACAACATAATCCTATTTTTGTAGGAGAGATTCTTTATGAGATTCCCTACAATGTGTCATGAGCTTCCAAAGTTACAAAGATGTCAGTATTTCTCTGAAATGAAATTCTTTTGTCCTGATGTCTTCTGATATCTGTTGCTTAAAAACTTTGTGTTTTAAATAATATATGTCACATTGATGAGATAAATTCCCAAATCTTGGTTTTTTTTGACTTCACAAATCTTCACTGCATTTATCTTCAATGTTTCTTGTGATGTTTTTTCCCCTCATATGAGGT
The DNA here is from genome assembly GCA_013397775.1 of Eulacestoma nigropectus. Taxonomy (NCBI): domain Eukaryota; kingdom Metazoa; phylum Chordata; class Aves; order Passeriformes; genus Eulacestoma; species Eulacestoma nigropectus. Next base: position 81,670 of record VZTE01002171.1, read on the forward strand.
GCAAATAGTACACAAAGAAGTCTTCTAGTGGCATGGCAGCATTGCAAGTCAGTAAGTTAATCAATCCTTACCCATTGATGAAGAAGAAAGTGAGGAGTTAAGTGGTTACTTAATATAAGCACTTGAGGAGACACTGACAGAGAATTTCTGGAAGAATGTTAATGTTATGTGAATAATCAATATTAAATTACTTAAAAAACTTTAAATCTGTGTGCAGAAAACTTCTGTTTATTCACAGTTAAGTATTATTTATTCCTGGTTGATTTTCGTTTAATTTATGTATCAGCATAGGCTGATAAGTATTTTAAGTCATTGAGAGGTAAATGACTAAAGATTGAAATAAAATGTAGAATCAAGAAGAACTCTGCTCCTGTAAAGCTGTACCTGAAGTTTTGATATTTTGACCAGTGCAATATATTTATTTACAGAGACCACTATAAAGCAGAATATGAAAAGAGACTCCATGAAGAGTTGGAACAAATAAGGTTGAAAACAAATCAAGAAATTGAACAACTAAGAAGCACTTCAAAAGAGATGTATGAACGTGAGAACAGGTAGGTAAGGTGTAGGCAATAACTTATTTGGGGGAGAAATGACCAAGCACTGTTTTGTGCTTAGGTATAATCCTAGCTGACTGACTCTTTGAGAGATGTTCAAAATGTAAGAATTTGCGTTCAGTTGTAAAAAAAGATGGGAATCTTTTAAAAACTAAAATTAAATTGTGCAGTAAGTATATGCTGTTATATTTATTTCTAAATGATGGACATCCAACATGATCAGTTGGAAAGGATTATTAAAAGTCATGTTCTACATAAACATTGGTGGTTTGAAGTTTGTTCAGATGTATAGTGTTAGTTAATTAATACAGGATGACAGTTTACCTGTCATGCTATAGGGGCAGTCTTGAAACTGCGCCGGGAATCCAGAAGAGAAGATGTTGATGCAGAAAATAAGGCAGAAAAAAATGAAAAGAGAGAAGACTTAGGCCTTTATGAAATAAATCTAACTGTGATTTTTTTAGAGCATTGTGATTCAAAAAAAGCATTGATTTCCTGTAAATTACTGTAAAATTCTCTTTTGAAGAAGATTCTAGTCCTACAAAGACCTGCATTCTGAATTTATGTGTGTGCCATCTAGATGAATACCATGGAATTACATGCACATACATTAGCCCTTAGGGATTTAAGAGATTTGGACATTTGGCACCAAATTTCTTTTTTAGCTTATTTTTTGCCCATTTTATTCCTTTAAAATGGAAGGAGCGCTTAATAATTTAACTCACTGTAGATGTCCTGAACGTGTCGTGTGGAGAAGGAAATGACAGTAATAAAAAGATATTTGTGGCATCAGCATCTGTTCCTCTAATAGGTAGTTTCGTTACGGCTGGGAAGAGTGGAAAAAGAACGCAACTTCTGCTGTCTTTCAGTCAACTGAAAGGTTCTAATTAAAAAACAATTACATCATTGTGTAGTTTTGCAAGTGTGAGTAAAATACATGCACACGCATATACATCCACACCACTTCCTGCATGCAAATCTATTTTGAATTACAAAGTATGAATTTAAACATGCACTTCTTGTGGAATTTGACAAGGGTCTGCATATCATTGAGAAAGCTACTGAAAGATATTTCATTTGTATCTGGAACTGCTTTACAGAAGTTTTGTTCCTCATTTTGAAATAATTACTTCTGAAATGCAAATCCCTTAGATTTGCCTACATGTTTTGCAAAAAAAAAGGCTTTCTAGCATATGCTCTTTCTATAAAATACTAAAAAATTCCACCGTAAGGCAGTCTGCCTCAATGGTAAGACAAATGGAGCCTCAAATTGTGAGCAAAACAATTTGCAGTGAATTTGTGTAATGTGATGAGATGCTGTTTGTGGCTGAAAATAAAGTTGAGATGCTGATTTCATCCTCCTGCTCAAGGCATGAAATGGTATTACAGCTAAACTAATCTAATACTCAGTTGCTCATACTCTTTGCCACTTTGCCAAGCCTAATGTGCCTGATAGTTCCTTTGAATTTATTGGCACTTATTTTACACTTGGATGAATCAGTTCAAGAAACTAAAATGGGAGGGGGCCACTAATAAAAAGGTGTGATGCTTTCATGCCTAATCTTTTTGGCATCGGTTTCACTTGTATGGTTGTTGTAAGCATGGCCTATGTTTGCATTAGCAAGCATGCGTGATTTCACAGGGCATGTGAATGTCTGCAAGAGGTTTGACATTGGATTAGCTGTAGTCTGGTCCCATAGATCAAACACAATTTAGTAGTTTTGAGCAGGTGAGATGCTTTCCCTGAGCACCTTTTCTGACTTGGTTGAATCTGACTAGAATCCAGTTTGTGCATTCTAGAACAGTTTAGGGATGTGACAAAGTGGATTAATTGGCAATTTGCCAAGATGTTTGTTTGAACAACTAATAAAGATGCCCATGAGCTGCTGTCTCCCCTGTCCTCATCCCACCTTTTTTTTTCCGCCATGCCCATTCTTGATCCTCTAGATAGTATTTCTGTCCCATTTCAGAAGGTTACTTTCACTTGTGTGATAGGCTGGCTAGATACTTGATAAGGCCCCTATGTGCAGCCACTGGGTAGGTGCTTCACCTCCTTTGAAATGGCAATCACACATCTGAAAACTGGCAGCGTTGCTGGTATGTTCCCTGGCTCTGCAGAAAGAGAGGATTTCAACAGAAGTTGCATCACATCTGTGGTTGTCGTCTTGTTGGTTGAATAGTACCTCACTTTCGTCCTTTTCCCTCCTATTGCATTTTCAATTGATTAGTTGTTCAGCTAAGCAAAATAGTTTATTCTTTAAGTGAATCTCTGTATCTCTTCTGCTGTTCAATTTTTATCCCACTTCCACTACTCTGGTCTTAAGGATACAGCTCTGGACTCCTACTCCAAGACATAATATGCTTGATTTTAATGTTATCTAAATATGGTTAATAAATTAACGAAATTTATTGCCATGTTCCCATATTTTTGTATGAGTCAGTTTTAAAGAATCTAATCTTAAGGTCAGTCCCTGAATTTCTGCACTAAATTTCTGCATTAAATTCTGCCTAGTAATTCAACTTTAAAGAAAATTTTGTTGACTTTCTCTAATAGCCAGTTAACTGCTACATAATTCTGATGTTAATTTTTTCTAAGTAACTGTTTTCTGTTCATATGAATTACTTTGAATTCAGAAAAGTGCCACTGATAACTTTTATTCTAGAAAATAGTCTTTAAACCAAAAATTGTAAACCTTTAGTGTGATACAATGACCTAGATTAACATTTACATGGGCTTAATGATTTTCTCTCTCTGTTATGTCTTGACCTTTCACTTCTCTTCAAAACTTCCCTGGGACTTTAATTTCACTTTGACTCAAGTCAGAAAGTTGCTGTGAGGAGAGGGAAAAAAAAAAACAACTTCAGTGGGAAGATCTTGGTTGCATCCACATAGGCAGTTTAGTTTAGATGAAGAATGGTGTTGGAGTGAAACCCCCTAGTCATTGCTGCTAGCTGTGGTATTAGCTTGCCTTGCAGCTGTGCTTGGATTTGCTCACGTTTGTAGCATATGAATAGGATTCTTTTTAGATAAAACAAAATTGAAAGGAATCTTTAAGATCATCTAATATGTTCCAAATGCTAGTGAATGTTCATCATAGAAGCAAACCAGCAGTAGAGTAAAATCCTTAAAAACAGTCATAACACAGATGTCTGATCCTCAACAACCACTGTTAGCTCTGGCAAATTGACTGGTGCTGTGTTACACTGAATATTGGACACAGAGGTTATATAGAGTATCTAAGCAGGGCTTACCCTCAGTACAGTCTACTGCAGTGTTAATCTGTAGCCTACTTGCAGCATAACAGTCTATTAATAACTAGTCCTAATTTTTTAAGACAAATACTGCATGTTTTATTCTAAATATCATGCTGTTCTCATTTGTGTTTGTGAAATAATTGAGATAGTTTGAACATCTTGACTGATCCTTGGTTAAAAAAAAAAGAAAAATTATCAGTTGATTGTAACAAAATGCTATTTTATGGTTCTTTGCAGATCAAAAATATTGCCAGCAATAGAACCCAGGAAATACCAATGACATGTAATAACCTGTCTATCAGAGTAGCTTGACAATTAGTTGTACGTGGAAGTAGGATTTCTCTGCTCACCTAAACTCTTCTTGCTCTATCATAAAAGTTGTGAATCATCTCAGCTAGGTGGACAGCATTCCTGCAGTTACTAGCAAAGTATCAAGCAAAATTATTGGAATTTATTGAAGTCCTGCAAAAAATTAAGTAATTTTTAGTTCTAGTATTCTAGAATAATTACAGTTATATATTTCCACATATGAATAGGTGATTTGATAATTGTTTTTTAGAATTTCAGAACTGGAAGCTTTGCTGGTATATATGAAACTAACCTGAAGTAAAGCCTCTATAAAAAATAAGTGAATGGATAGACAGACCCTTCTGTCATTCTATGAGAGTTGGAGAATGTAGTATTCAAGTTCAGATCAGAGACCAGTAACTAATGAAGCAAAGTAGTCTTTTTTCTAACAGATTCTTAACAGAGTAATTTTTGTTTCCTTCAGAAATTTGAGAGAAGCAAGAGATAATGCTGTTGCTGAAAAGGAAAGAGCAGTTATTGCTGAAAAGGATTCTTTAAGAAAATACGATCAACTCTTAGAACAGTAAGTGTCTTTCAAAAGCACATAAAAATCTGAAGGTATAACAGTGGTTATATCTAGGAGGTCTAGGTAGGAGGAATGACTAGCTTTCTGCTTATAAAGAACAAATTGAAGTACAAACTCATTTAAATGAAGTTACAGACTTAATTCTGGTAGTAAATTTTTCCCATTATCAATGCAGTAACAAGATGAAAGTTTGGTATTTCTCCTACAATCCTTTAGAGACAAGCAAACATAATTATTCATTTCATAGCAAGAATGTGGATTTTATACTGTACAGTAGCAGTGGTCGAACTCTGAATCTGTTTCTGGGTTTTTTTCTTTAGTTGAAAGTAGAAAATCATGTTGTAAAATGACTTCAGTAATAGTTTTTATGAAGTTTGGATAGAGAGCAGTCATGAACATTTGTGTTTGTTGCGTACTTCTTTTCTTACTACTGTCTCTTCTCAGTCTTTCATACTCCATGTGTAAAATATACTGTCTATACAAATGTATAATTGCATTCATATGGAGAAAGAAACTATGGTTGTTTTTTTGCCTGTGTACAAGCAGTTTTACTTTCATGTTCTGTAACACCTTTTTATTACTTTTTGGAAATTTAGAATATTAGCCGTGGTAAACTATGAGGTAATGTAAAACTGTGGACAGTAATCAAAATTGTTCAGGTTAAGTTTGTCATGTGTCTTTAATTTTGGATTAAGTTTGTTGTTTAATACGAGTCTTTTTTTTTAAAGAGATCAGTTTATTAACTGACTGTGCCACCTAGTCATCTACTCAAAGGAAGTGCTAGATGAACCTTCTTTGCTCTAAATAATTTTTAATTACAAGTAGTAATCAGTTAAAATGTTGTTAATTTAAGCATAGGAACAAATTTATTAAAGCTTTTAATTTTATTGTATAACTCCTAAATTGCAGTGGTGATACTACTGAAAAAATAGCATTGCCTAAGGACTGAAAAAATGTGATTTCTATCTGATGATGTGAAACAATAGGGGTAATTCTAGAGCAAATGAGATGAGTCAGAGGACTTGATATCCACGATGAGTTTAAGGGGCTTGACTTCAGATTAATTCTAGTTCAGCTGAATGGGCCCAAGGGTGCTGAATGCCTTTTAGTGGTTAGAGCCCATTGTAGGGGTTGTTGGGTTCTCAAAAAGGAATTCAGTTTGCAAACTCTGAGATGGTGACTCCACAATGTGGAAATCAAAGCTGTTTAAGTGGGGAGGACCAGGAAACTTGTTGGAAACTGATCTCCTGAGTGAAAATAAAATGCCAGTGTGAGTCAATGTGGGTTTCTTTCTAATGAGATTCCTACCTTTCACTGTGGTAAGATTTACTAAGACATGGGGATTTCAAATATGCACTGGAAACTCTTGAAAATCAGTCTTGCATATCATAATTTGAGGTTGCACTTTTACTTAATAAAAATACTAACTTTGCAATTCTTCTATATTTGCTTTTAAACTTAAGAACCGTGGAGAAAATACTTTTCTGTTCAGCTATATTCCCACTCATATAATGTGTAATTTTTTCTTATTGTTGCTTTATTTTGAGGAGGAAAGTTCCTCTGCTATTAGAAACATAGGAATCTTGTTTGATACACTTCTGCTTCTGTGCTCTGACAGTTTTTTTCGAGTGATAAGCCCTCCAATTAAATAAAACTCTCCTTTCCTCATGTTAAATAAATTACTAAGTTGATTAATGCTGGGTTTTGGAGTTCTAAGAAGTAGGTTGTTCCTCAGAAGATTATTTTCTGCTTGGGAACATGGAAGACCCCTACTAGCCCTTTTTGAAATGTAGGTGTCTCTCTTTCGAACTACCTTACTTCTAACCACATTACAGGTGTCAAGACCGTGACTTTCTCCACATTCCAAATCATCTACCTGAGTGAACTGCAAAGTAACTAACTGGCATGCTGAGATGGTATAAATACCTTGACTTAAAAAACCCCAAATTCTGAATTTACTGTGGACTCACATGTGACAATTCTGTGGAACAAAGAAATTTTCTAATATCACCAGAAATCCCTGAGATGAAAAAGGAATACCTGTGTTGTCCAGTTCTGTATTTAAGTGATTATAACAGCCTGTTCTACTTTAGTAAAAACAAGGTGACTCATCGTAGTTACCACTGGTATCATAATCTGTATAAACAAACAAGTTTGAAAGCTTCAGAAGTATGTGGAATGTTGACTGGCCTGAATGGTGGTTAAATAAAGCCCCTGGCAAATCTTGTGATCAGAAGTGTAACTAATACCCAATTTTCTAGTCAAGTGTAGTTATTTTCTTTTTTTTACTCGTGTTTGTGATAGTTTTCTGTGAACAGCTATTTACAAATGTCAAGAAAATACCAAAGTGATAATATTCATTAAAGAGTTATATTGAGAAAGGATCTGCTGTTTCAACCTTAAAGTAGATCACTGTGATGTCAGGATGTAAGTTTTATTGCTCTCTTTGCCATCATGCAGCTGTAATTTCTGTTTGAGAATCCATGTTTCATTTACCTGTAACAATGCCAAAAACCTTAAATTATTTGATATTTGAGGACAGCAATTCTGTAACAGCTCCATCATCTACACAGTTAATTGTAGATGCTAAATATGTTCCAGCTTTTCCTTCTTTTGAATATTCCTGGAGTGTTATTTTCAAACTATTGACTGTTAATCTGTTACTTCTCATTGCCAAAAGAAAAGAATCCAACCCACCAAAACACCACCGACAAAAAGAAACCAACACCAAAAAAGTAGAAGTGCACTGTGGTTTGCTATTGGGTTTTTTCCTGATCGTTAAATGTTCTAGTTTCCTATAAGATGCAACGTCAAACTTAAACGGTTCCTTTTCTTAAAGTGGACTCAGAGGTCTAATATGGAGTGAACTCATACTAGAGTACTTCACCTACAAGAACCATCTCTTGCCTTTGATTGTTGACTTCCATTAAATTTCCTCTAAAAGGAGTATAATATCTTTTTCCAGGACTCAGCTATATCATTGGAAACCGGTTTAAAAATTCTAGAATTTTTGGGAACACAAGGGAAGTTCATAGTTAGTGTGATTTTACAAAACCTTTTTTCTTAGTGACAAAAAAAAATTGTACTCTTTAACAGCCGAATGCTGCTCACATGATGTACTTGAGGTGATTTTTCTTCTCCTGTCTTTGTAATGATAAAGTGAGAAGTGTAGAATAATGAAGAGAAAGAAACAAAATAGGTATGCAGTGAATGGAAAATGAGTATTCAAGGAAATTGTGCTATGGCAATGCTATTCCTTCAACCTTGCAGTGGACACTATTAATAAAAATCCTTGGTTTTGTAAAAGCTAGTGAGAGGTTTAAATTCCTGCCTCTGTCCATTGAGTAATAGGATATTTTTAAGTATGTACTTTTTTGTCTTATTTGAATATGCACAGATGATGAATTTTAAACCATGTTTCTGTAGTTGTGTTAAGTCAGGCTGATGACTACAGAAATCGTTTAGAGCCTTAGGTAAGTTCTATAAAGATTTCAAAGTATTTTGTATTATTTAAGCATTTCTGGATCGATGTATATAGCTCAAGTTTTTAAAATTATTAAATTTATAATAGATGATTTGCTACAGGTTGAAATACATTTAGGAGTATTTCTACTATTTCTGTTAAGAATTCTTTTCTCAAATAAAAAACAAAGTCGAATAAAAATCATTGACATTTCTTGATAACATTTGTTTATGTTTTATAGGTTAAGAGAAGTACGCAAAAAGTTGTCTGCATGTTTGTGTTTACACATTTAATGTTTTTCTTTCCAGTCAGCTGCAAGCTGACTACACAACTTAGAGACTTATTTTAGTCTCTCCATAGTCTTTTAAAGTTGAATCTCTTTTATCCCTATTTTTTTTCATTCTTCATAATTCTGGTACATTTTAGAATTCATCTGGAGGGAGGCTGATGCTGATATCAGTCATCTGTCTTAAACTTTCAGGTGATGGAGAGAGGGGATAAATTCTACTCATGAAATGGGTTTTTAAATTAAATTAAATTATGATCCCTGTATCTTATTATTAATTGCACACAAGCCTAGATGACTGTCTAAGGTGAGAACATAATTGGATAAATTTACTGAATAAATAAATGTTAGAATGCATTTAGAATCTCTGTGGAGCATGCAAGAACCTCATCGTTAGATTTTCATTTATTACATTATACTTTCATTGTTAACAGGAATATTAAAACTAATTATTTTCCTCTTCTGTTAACATATTTTTATAATCTGGATGTTGCTGACTTCAATGACAGGATTCTAATACTAGAATTACTAACTCTATGTATGTATATGCTGGAGTTACTACTACTGTTTAAATAGGGGCATGTTATCTCTTCAAGAATATTTGTATCAAATGAAGGATTCAATAACAAATTTTTAGAAATCCATTCTGAAAACTGCTGGCCACAATATTTCTCAGGCAAAGCTGCCATCACCCTGTGATAAAAACTACTGTCAGAACTTCTTACTCCCTACACATGGCTGCTACGTTTGTATATGAAGTGCTTTGTAATCCCTTGAATTGAAGAGCTATGTAAGTCTTGAAAATCACTACCACTTTAAATCCTCAGTTTCAATTAACTTTGTTAGTGCTTTCCAAAATGCTTTTTTGGTAATAATAATTTTCTGCTGCTGTATTCATTTGACTTCTGTAGTAAGATTTGTACGTGTAATTTTTTAACACTTAGCATTTCTATCAGAGTAAAGCCAAGCCCTTCAATGGCATTATTAGATTTTGTTTGGATTTCAACCCTAGCCAAAGTAACTATTGCACATTTCCCATAAAACTACCTTCATCTTGTTCTCCTGATGAGAAAGTTAAATATGAGGTACGGCTAAAAGGGTAAAATTCATGAATGTCATGGAAATTGCTGAAAGACACCCTCTTGGAAATTCAGAATCAACGCAAAGAAGTCAGTGAGAGAACCAAGAGTGATAATATGATGGAGAAGCAAAGAAAACGTCCATTTCCCGGGTGACTAGGTCTAGTTTGTTGCCAGGCTGTAGAAGCAACACTGAAATCCGTAACAAAAATAGTCTATGCAGCCTATACTTCTATTTAAATGTCTAGGGAGGCTCCTACTCTCTTCCTTTTTTTCTGAGGATATGTTTATTTGAACTTTACATCTTAATGGATAATTCTAGGATGCATTTTAATGAACAATTAGGAGAAAATGCTCATTAACTGATTTGATGAAATAGATGAATAGTAGTGTTGGGAAGACTGCACACTTGCTAAGGCATGCCTAGTTGTTTTTGGTTCTTAGATTCCTAATCAGGATCTTAAAATTTTACATTCTTAGCTAAGATAGTGTTCTTGCAGAATGAATGCTTTGAGTCCTGTAAGCAGTCGCTTCATAACTGTAACTGTCTTGATGTTGAAGAATTATCTACATCAAGACTCATAGGAATGCTAAGTTAGTCTGATGTCTAACCTCTCTGAGCTTCATTACATCTGGAACACAGGCTTTGAAGTTCATTCTCTTACTGTGCGAGGAATGTTCAGTGATTATATTTATAGCTCTAAAAATCTTTTATTTCAGTTGCTATTGCCCCAGCTCCTAAAAACTACTTCTCACAAAATATTTTCAGCCTCTGAGGGATGCTTTGGAAAAGTTGTAGTATCAACATATCCTCATATCATAAAGATTTTCCATAAGCCTTGACATTCTTATTTTACCTTTTATTTCCTGCTAGCCAAAATGTTTTAATCTTAAAACATTACGATTAGGAGAGGCAAATTGTTACAATTCTGCAATGGCTGTTCTGACTACCTGAGAAACTTATTTATTTACTCTTTTAAGTCCTTCGGGTTTTTTTGCTCGCCTGGAAAGTTTGAAATATATCATGTCCTTTGAGAATGAATTTGAAAGCAGTTGCAAATTCCTTTTAAAGAGGGTTTCTGCATTATGAGGGTGCTGCTGCTTATATATATTTCTTACATTATTGGGTTGGAATTTCCACTGTAGTCCATGGTTTTGCTTTGATTGTTAGTATTCCTCATGTACACACTCGTTTTCGTAACTCACTGCACCCAGCTTCTCTTTAATGGTGAGCACTGCCAGAATGAACAGGTAGGGGTCCTTTGTAACTCCTTACCAAATCATGTTTCAGGTACTAAATTTTGCATGGGTTCAAAACAAGACTGGAAAAGTTCAAGATAAATTTGAGAGTCACTTTACAGGTAGAAAACACATCCCTTTTCAGGAAATGCTCAAGTGAGAAATAGTTGAACGCTAGTGGCAGAGGATTAGAGAGAAATACAGAATATGCAGAAGTTTTTCTTGCTTTTCTCAAAACACTTTTGGTTGCAGTTGGAGTCAGCTTTATCAGGCTACATGTGTCTTTCCTCTGGTACACTACAGCCATTCTATGTAGAATAGAAACGATGAAACACTGGGAACTTAGCCTTTTTTACTGCATGTGCTTTGAAGAGGGGACATTACATTGGATGTAATGACAAGATACAAATGAAAGCTTTTAGCTGAAGAAATTATTAATCTGGGTTTTTTTTTTTACTTTTCAAAGTTTATTACAGATATCAAGTTATCTCTGCAAATAATGTCTGTGGAGTGTTCTTAACCGTCTGAGCTTGAAGGACTAAATGTGTCTGAAGTCCCTGCCAGCATTAAGTAACCCAAAGCATTAACACTTCAATGGCACCTGAGAAAAGAACCCATTTATAGGAAACTCCCAAATACACATTTTTTAGAATACAGAAGAAAAACAGGTCACAAATAGCAACATGACCACAAATGCAGGCAGGGAATATTAGTTGAGTATGTTTACCAAAACAGTGTATTATAATGCCTATTCAAAAGCTAAATTCTTCGAAGCAGGAATATTGTATTTTCTGTGTGTCTGTACAAAAATTTTGATCCTCAAATTATGGCTATTTGTGTAGTATATTATAGACTAATAAAACCATAAAAGTTTCCTTTTAATAGTAATAGTCTTCTGTAATTATGTTCTCAGTCTGTGGTTATCCTCTGGAAAAGGGGTTGAAATCATTCTGATTACCTCCTGGAAAAGGATGTGATGCTATACTAATTTCCAGTTAGTAGACTTTGGAAGAACAGTGTCCAAATAGATGCTTGTGTGGTGTGAGAAGGAAATTACAGCTTTGTGATGTTAAAATGTTATCATAAACTCTGAAATGTTGGATATGAAGGCTTAACATTGATGAGTGAGAGCTTTGAGCATAGTTTTGGCTAGAGCTTGTCTTCTGCAGAATCACATTGGAATTGCTGAGAAAATGTTAGATATAACTGAAGAATGCATTAGGCTGGTCCTCATTTTCATGGTGGTGACACCTGTTTCATGTGAGTAACTCTTATGAATAGGGAAGATAGTGGTATGTGGTTCTGGAATAGAGCATAGGTAGTTAATTTGTAAATGAACGAATGAAGAACTGTGAGTAAATGAAGGACCATCATAGTACATTCATGTACAGGCACCCAGAACAGTGTACATCAGTGAGCCAAGGTACTTCTATACCATAAGCCACAAGAAACTCTTTGCCTTGGACATTAGTCCATCCAGCATTGAATATGCCTAATTAAACACATTAGGACTTCCCAAAAGAGAGTGATATATAATATCTATGTGCAGTGCTCACAGCTGGTGAGTCCACTGTTCACAGCTGATCGAACAACCATGCAAGTCCTTGGCAGCTGTTTTTTTGCTTTCTCTCTTCGCGAGATTGGCATGTCTGGTGACCGGTGCCTTGATGAGGAAAGAACGGAAAGACCAGGATGGAGGGCTGTTTTCCCTTTTGTATGGTCTTGTTTCTAGATAAGATTGCCTCAAGAATGTATCCCAGACTTTGTCACCGTTGACTCAGAGAGTTGTTTACATTCAGGGACACCAGTAAATTTTTTTTGAGACCATATGAGTTCAGTACTGAAGTATTGCATCACATACTGGATAGTGGGAAGGCCATGTCCTTCAGTTTACTCAGTGCAAAGCTATTTAGATAATTTTTACAGCTGTTTGTATTTTTAACTAAATTATCTAAAGGCACAATTGTGTCTACTTATATGACTATATGGGTAATTCTGTGAGAATATTCTGTGAAACCAGAAAAATGAATGTGCAATTAATGTTCAAGGCACAGTTAGCCAGAATTCAAGAGCTTCCTAAGGATACCTTGCTTTTGGTAGCTGTAGGGTGGCAGTGTGAGATACCAGAACATTTTTACCAAACATCATTTAGCCATAGTGGCACTTAGCTGCGACATGATGTTTGAATCACAGGGCTGCCAAGAGGGTGGTACTACTTTGAGCTATATATGGTATCAGTGAGGGGAAGCTGGTTTTAGATTTAAAAAAAAGTTACTTAGAAGCTTAGCAAGACCAATAGGCTCTCCAATAGGAGATGGGAACATTTGTTCTGGATGGGCCTCCAAGGGGAGCACAGTGTGAAAGCAGATATGCTGGTCTGCTCCTGGGGTTGGCTGCTGGTGAGCAGGGAGAGGATTTGTAATTCTGTGGGAGGAGTGTGGTGAGAGGCAGTAATGACACAAAACCTGGGGACTGAATAAACCCAACCAAGATGGAATGGAGGGGTGCATATGAAAGACTAAATCAAGGGGCTTTACGACTAGCAATAAAGGGCTCTTGCAGTTCTTAGCAATGGGCAGAATCCATAAAGATCCTGTTCATGTGTCTATACTGCCAACCCTTTCTTGTGAGCCCTGTTTAATAGTAGGTTTTTGTACTAGCAAAGAAACAAATGTTGCCAAGTCAAGACATTGCTTCACAGACCACCCTGCTGACTCATCAAGCGTGGAGAAGGTACACCCTCTGTGTGTGTGCCCCTTTGAGGTACTCCAGCAGCAAAAAATTTACCATAGTTTTTGCAGCTTCTCACCCATGGAATAAACAAAATTGAGAAACTTTCTCTTAAGAGGAAGTAAACTTTTTCCATCAAGTGGCAGTATTGTTGTAGGAATAAAGGAAACTAGAAATAGATTCCTTTGAGATGAAGCTTGGGTGCTGCATAAAATGCTTATACCTGTCAGGCATTTAGTCTTTATATGAAATGTTGGATTTCGTAATATATATGTGAAGTGTACATACTTGTACTTACAAGCCTATTTGTACATCTCTTCTAAAATTAAAAACTGGATATGTTGTCAAAATGCTGCAGCTCTTAGCTAACGTTTTAATAGAAATAATACTGCGTGTGTATGTATGTAATCTAGTTTAAGCTTTGATGTGGATCTTGCCATCTGGAATTGTTTTCATAGATATTCTAATTGTTTCATGGAAAGTGTTGCCATGGATAAACAGCTATAGAAGTATACTGATTCATCCCTTCTGAAATTTTGCTTAATGTTTGCTCTGATTTTTCTAAGATCTTAAGCTTTTCCATTCCAGAAATATAATCTAGATCATAAGTTTCAACATGCTTCAAAAAGCTAAATCTTCCTATTTTGTCTTGGATACGTTGCTGGGGTCACTAGAATTGTTTGTGGGTTATAGAGAATGAAAGAATTTGTCCCACTCAAAACACTATGGGAAGGGGAAAAGGTTTTATTTGTGCAAAATGGTACTGTAAGTAGATGAAAATAATTAGAAACCATAGTCCTTCCCTTGTCTTTATAAGCTGCTCGCTTCAGGTAATTAGCTGACTCCTGAATCTCTGAGTACACTCGTGACAGAGGGTTTCTCTGAACGGTAAAGGGCAAGCAAAGTGTGATTAATGAAAATCCTGTCACCTTGTGAAATGCCCGATATTAGGTGGAATATAGCCTTTATTGATACCTTATTTCTAAGATTTTTAGACCTAAAACCAGGTGAGGAAATACTGTATTGTCTGTTGCATGTTCCTCTAGAACATTTTTGTTTTTGCAGACAGTTACTTTATGAAAGCTAGTGAGGCTGGGTTTTTTGATTTTAGGTTTGTCCTTTATGACACTGTTCCCAGTCACAAGTTTTGAAATCTGGGTCTAATTTTCTGTGTCAGAGTTGGTTTTTGTTGTTTTCAAAGTATTCTATATGCATAGATAAATGGAGTATATTTGAGGTTTATTTTTTCTGTGCCAAATGACTTCTTTTCAAAGAAAGAAGAAATATTTTAAAGTAATGCCTTTGCTGCAGGGTAGTTGTATTACTAAAATGTGCAGATCTACAAAAGTATTTGATATGCTCCAAGTTAGAAAAGAGCTACCTTATGGTAATTGGTTTGCCTGCCAGGGCTGTCCCCTTACCCTGCATTTTCTTACTTTGTAAAATAACCAAATCTTCCTTTTGTCCTTTGTCTCAAATGGCTATCTATTTATTCAGAACAACTGTATTAAACAGTTTTAGTTTAACCATTAGAGTAAGAAAAAAAAAAATTGGAATCTTTTTTTATTGCTAAATTGATATCTTTTGGCAGAATTACCAATTATTTTCAAAGACAGTGTTACATTTATCTTTGTAAGTCTCTTGTTATGCCAGCTGTCTAAATCTTTTCATAAACTTCAGTTAAAAGAACATATTTTCAGTGATTATTTTAAAATATGTTTACTGGAAGGGAAGTCTAGTGAATTCCCACAGATGAAGTGTGAGTGTATTTCTCCCACTTGTAAATGAGTTCTTATTTCCTACAGTATGTATTCTGGTACCACAATGAGTCATTTTCAGCATGTTTTAGTTTAGCTTCTAAAACATTTAAAAACTTGGCAGATACCTATAAATGAATGTTACATCTAGTTTTAGAAACTACTTCCAATGAGTATTTTACCAAAATGAAGACTGTGAATAGACCTTTCAGAATACAGAAGTGTCTTTTGTGATAAGCCTGAAGTCATTTGCAGAGGTGTTTTGGTTTGGATTGTTTGTTATTGGGGTTTTTTTCTTCGCCTTTAGCGGGTTTTGATTTATCCATCCTGTAAAATAGGGAGAATGCTTTTGTGAAAAAACCTTAAAGTTTGCACGCAGTGTGTTGTTAATTGGATATTTTAGCCAGGCAAGTATGTCAGTATGTTAACTGAATTTTGCAAATTTTCATGCTATTTTATTTTAAAATTTTTCAATTGTAAAACTTTTCCAAAATTAATATAGTGCCACCTCTGCTTTAATGTGATTTAATGTGTTTAAGATTATGTATGCCATGCCCTACTTAAATCTATTTCCTGATGCTACCTTGACAGTTCAACTATTAGGAAAAAACTCAAGACTTAAGTAGTTTGTATGATTAAAAGGAACTTAGTAGTTATGGGGGTGGAGTGCGAGTGGAAGGAAAGTCGGGAAGACCAAGCATGTTTAGATTCAAAAGAAAAACAAAAACAAACCCCAAGCAAACAAAATCTCCAATGCAAAATGACCAGTGTTCCATTTCTGAGAAAGTTATATCTATTATTTGAAGAATATTTTCTATTTTAACTTCTTTGTCCTGGCTTCCTGGCATCTGGAACATTTAATATCGTGACCTTAGGTACTTTGCTCACATGTGATACCTATGCTTAGATACACTCACATTTCTGCAGTCTGGATTTGAATACCACCCTAAATATTTTCCAATTGTTGGCAGCATTTGTATTTTCAGTTATGGTAGGGATAACTGCAAATCTCTGATTATTCTCTTCCAACTTTAACCACCTGTATGTTGTCCGTGATGCAACATCTTGTTATGAATAAGGTCTTACTGTAATTATCACACTTTAAAATTTCTGTAGGTTTTTATTAGACTCAGAAGATGAGGGGGAAAACATATAAAACTTGGATTACTAAGTCCTTCATTAAAAGATTTCCTGGAATCCCTTTTCCCTTAGTTATGTGGTATAAAATATAAAAGAAACGTATTTCAAACCCCTTTTCCACCTGCCCCCCCAGACTGGTCCTAAATATGGTAAATTTTCATCAAAGAGAACATCAGAAAGAGGAGGGGAAGTTTTGTTCATACCACTGTTTTGGAATTTTGTGATTTTTTTGAATTATTTTTAAAATGTAATATGCTGTTATGCTTTGGATTAGTTCAAACGTTCGTTTCTGAGCAAAGTAAGTAAATGCAGCATGGATTTCTGTACCGTGTTTACTGTGGCTGTCATCAGTCTTGTCTAATTTTAAATGCCTGTGCTGGAATGGAATCATGTCTGTAGGGTGGCTGTTTCTTTCCATTGACTTATAAAGGGAGTCTGCACCATAGGCTCAGGTGTAGGTAACCGCATCATAAACAGCAGAAGCTACGCAAGTCAAGTCCCACATGGCTTTTCTGAGTGAAAGGAGTTCAGCACAGACTCTTTTCAGAAATTCATGGTTTTTGGAGCTTTTGTGCTTTACCACCGGTCTTAGTCCTCCAATGCAGAATCGTCAAGTGTTTAAGCATTTCTCAAAGGTTAGTCGTAAAATGGAATGTTTTCCTTATAAAGACTATATGCCTTATATGCTGCTTTTTTTTGCCTTTTTTTTAAATGAACTCTGTTGTCTTCCATGATTGGAAGTGTTTTAATTGACAGAAATTCGATCATTGTAGGTCTAGATATGTGATTATACAAAAGGTTGGACCTTGTTAATGAACAGAAGGTAGCAAGATACCATACTCCTTCCAAGTTTTCAGTCTTAGCTACCTTGCAGTAACTCAGAAAGAGTTGCCAAACCCAAATGAAGAGGAAACTTGCATTTCTCTTTTTAGAGAAAAGGGGGGAGAAAGGACAGAAAAGATCTCTGGTGTAGCAGAGATCCACCTGTTGCCCATGGGAGGTGTGGTGATTGCCCTAAGGAGGCTGTCACCCTGTGGGAAACCCATGGTGGAGCAGGTTTGCTGTCAGGACATACGACCTCACAGGGACCCACACTGGAGTAGTCTGTTCATAAAGGACTGCAGCCGTGTGAAGGACCCGCCCTGGAGAAGTTTGTGGAGGGCTGTCTCCCATGGGAGGGACCCCATGCTGGAGCAGGGAAAGAATGTGAGGAGTCCTCCCCTGAGGAGGAACGATTGGCAGGAATGTAGGATGATTTGACTGCAGCCCCCATTCCCTGTCTTTCTGCACTGCTGGGAGGATGGAAGTAGAGAAAATTGGGAATAAGGTTAAATTCAAGAAGAAAGGAGAGATGGGGGAATGTATCTTATTTTAGGATTTGGTTTTGTTTCTCATCACTCTTTTCTGATTTGATTGGTAATAAATTAATTTTCCCTAAGTCAAGTCTGTTTTGCCCGTGACGGTAACTGGGGACTGATCTCTCCCTGTCCTTATCTTGACCCATGAGTCTTTTCATTATATTTCTTCTGCCCTGTCCAGATGAGAAGGGGAGAGATAGAGTGCCTTTAGTGGGCACCTGGAATCCAGCCAGGGGCAATCCACCACACTGTACTCAAAATGTAATGTATAGTTGGTAAGTACAGGTTTTGCACATGTTAATGTTAATTGACTTTCCAACAGGTTGTCATAGTGATATCTGGGGGTAGATTTTCCCTGATGAGATTCCAGTGAACTCCTACCAATACCTCCTGTTCTCAAGCACCACCTAACCTCAGAGGCACTTAAAATTATTCCAAGTTGGAGCACATTTAGGTAGAGGTCCTTGTGCATGCTCGGAAGTCTCCTGGTTTGGAAAGCTAAGTGCTTATTTTGAGAGGGGTAGGAGGTGCTTGAACTCTGTTCAAGTCCCTGAAGGGCCTGTTTTTATTAGAACATGGCTAACTCATTCAAAATCGTTGAGTTTGCTCCAGAACACTGTTAGAAGAGGTAATGGCTAAGCTTTGCCTCTTTTGTAACATGATTGGAGCACTTGCCCAGAAAGTTTAAGACCCTTGTCCTTTCCCTCTCAGTCTCTCTAATTATTTAAACAGGTTTTGGTGTTACCTGGAAGTTATGTCAATTTGTTCAGAACTATTGGCGACAAGTCTTGATATACATGATGCATGAGTTCGGCAAAATGCCACGAAAGAGGAAAAATAAACAAATTTGGGGGTTTTTTTGGTGAAAGTCAATCAAACAAATTCTCAAAAAATTATAAAAATGCAATTAAAATATGACTTTCAGAATCTTTTAGCTATGTAATTGTCTTTTTTGTACTTCTTTTTCCATTATTCAATGAAGAAAAAAACGAAAACCTTACAAATGTGGATATTGGCAATATAGTAGTTTCCTATAAGGTTTATAAACATCATTTTTAGAGTAAGCCTTTTGGATCATTGATTATTTTGTCATTTCATGTAATCATCTTTTCAGAAATTAAACTCTGAACTGTACTATTCCTAGTGGAAGACATTCTAGTTGTTATGTTCAGATGGGGTTTTAATTTCTGTTTCAAGATTATTTTCTCCTGGTTTATATGACAGCGTTCCGATGATAGCATTAGTCAAATTTATCTATTGTTTTGTCCTCTT
The DNA here is from genome assembly GCA_013397775.1 of Eulacestoma nigropectus. NCBI lineage: Eukaryota > Metazoa > Chordata > Aves > Passeriformes > Eulacestoma > Eulacestoma nigropectus. The sequence continues at coordinate 100,680 of VZTE01002171.1, forward strand.
AAAATCTTAGTCAGACTTTGTTTTTCTAGATTGTAGCTTATTTGACTTCTCATGGGATAGATTCCTTGTTCTCTTGGACATCTGAGTACCATTTCTTTTAATCTTGACCTCACTTTAACACAGATAAGTGGAATTCTGAATAATGTTTCAGATGATTTCCTGCTCTATCTCGGATGATATCATAATTTCCACTAGATGTACCTTAGTGATTCCTGGAACTTTGTGTCTTTTGCATGACTGGGTCATGTTAGCAGTTTAGTTATCCTAATCTCATGTAACAAATCTGGATCCTTCTCCTCAGTCTGCTCTGTCTTGTAGGAGTCTGGATGAATAGAACCATCACCTTGAGCTTCCTAGCCCTGCTCTAAGTCTTCCCTCCACATATACATTCTTACTAGTTTTGAGATTGTGCTACATTATTATTGTTCTGTGAGAATCACACTCTCCGTCATTTCAGAGAACCACATCACTAGAAGATGTGCAGTCATGTTTGCTCCAAATACTCCACATGAGATACAACTCACCTAAATGAGCCTGTGCTGAGTACACTTATAAAGGTGCTGCAAACTTCTGAATTTTTATCATTCCTGAAATATGCCTTTAATATACATTTCAGATCTTCAGCTATTCAGTGTTGTGTCAATAGGATGCAAAAATGGAATTGCTAAAAAAGGAAAGGAAGTAGGTTTAAAAAGTTATAATTTTAGCTCTGCTGTGTGATGCTAATCAATGTGAACTTGCATTGCTGAATTGTGGGGGGAAAATAACGTTTGTGAAAAGTGCAAATACTTGCAAGTTGTTTCTTTGGTCTTATCATTTAACAATTTAACAATACAAACCTGTCAGGGCAACTTTTTTCCTGTATTAGTTATGAAAAATCATAAAACAAATTACACTGATTTCTCTGTAATTTTTTTACTTGCCTACGTTTTAACTTTTCTGTACACTTTATTTAGCAGCTACCAGATTAAAATATTACAGAAATGTTAAGTAATATTCATTTTTTGTCTTTTAGAAATACATAGATTTTAGTCACATCTGTTTCGCTAATTACTAGTCATACGGACTATCTTCTTGTGTCCTGTTAAACAAAAAATATTTGATCTGTAAGAATGTCTTTTTACTACACTCTGGGTTGAAGGAAGAGAATAGTATAAATTATGTTACAGTTCAAACTACATACTTAGCTTTGACTTGCCTGCTGCACTTTTAAGATTTTATTTATGTATTATAGCTCATATGTGAAGTGAATAGACGTGCTTAAGCGTCACTTAAATACTGAAATTCGCTTGTCATATTAGTACTTGTTATTTTTCCATAATGTTTCCTGTTCAAACAGCTTTCATGCTTACTTGCATTGGCCTTCCTACTCAGTTACCACCCTACGAAATAAATCCTTTTATATTCAAATTGATGCCAAGATGCCAGCAGTACAAACTCTAATGCATGATTCATAATGCAAACTCTCAGAGCATTTACTCTCATACGAGTACATTCCTACAAAATGACAGTCAGATAACTATATATGTAAATGTGCAATCACTGAAAAGCGATTCTTTATTGATCTTGCATGTATGCACATTTCATATCAATTCAGTGATCTTAAATATGGTTAGAAAGTAGTCATTTTCTGTTACTCCCATTTTAATGCTAAAATAGGAAATGAACCATTTAAAAACAATCTTCTAAACTGAATTTGTTTGAAAAATAGAACCATATTTTCCAAAATTAAAAATAAGTTTGTGTATCAGTTTGTGGAGGGAATATAATGAAGGAGAATCTCCTAAAATAAGGAAATAAGAAGATTACTGAAATGTGATTGTTCCGAATGAAAGAAGAATAAGTTTTGCCAGTACAACATTGATGCATATAAATAGTTTTCTAGGTCTTCACAAAAATGTAAGTTCTATCCCTACCAACTGAATTGTGCTCAAGCCCTCTTCCTTTTGCCATTTTTGTAATTTTTTCAAATTACAATTTCAGAAATTGCATGCTAATAATGATAATACTTTGAGAACTAATAATACTTATAGAAGTAACAATACTTTGAAAAAAAACTTGAAAAAAAGTTACTTTTAAACACACTCTTATTTAGCACACATAGAAAATTTTGCTATTGAAACTCCGTAGCGAAACTCTTGAATGCAAAGAGTGAAAGAAACATATTTTAAATAGTACTACAGAAAGGTTTCTTTTCTCTTCCTGAGTCACTCCAATGTCAAATGGTCTCTCTTCTTCCTTTTTTCTTTTTTTAACTTTATTTTGCTGTTTAGTATTCTTTTGAACAGTCCCAAGCTGTGCATTTCTTTTTTTTTAAAGCTGCATAAGCTGATTTGAAGTCAATGAGAAATGCAAAATGAGAACTGTAAATGCCACTAGAGCTGTAGAAATGGAAATTCATAGGAGAATAATACCAAAGCTCTAAGTATTGTTGCTTTTGTTGTTACAATTTAAACGAAATACTAACGAAATTATTTGCAGTAGCAATAAACTTTTCTGTATTAAATATATAAAAATAAGTGAATATGCAAGTTATAATTCTTCTAGTGTATATTTTAATTACTTTCCTATCCACAAAGTTTATGGTCCTATTTTATGTCTTTGTAAGAGTACACATACTTCGGTCTGCTGTTTATTTTATTAATCATATTGCATGCTGTATTTGATCATGATCTGAGAGGTGCATTGAATTACTTTAAACACATGCTTTAGATTCCTATAGATCCATAGTACAGTTGTTGAACATACCCTGCATTTCTAAAGAAGCAAAAAAAGATTGCTGACATTCATACAAGAGCTTGCTTCCACGCCAAGAATGACAGATGCTGTTACAGCTGAGAAATGTAGTGTTTTAGGAAAACACTCAAACAGTAGTTATCTTAGGCCAAAGTAAAAAAAAAATAATTTAAGGTGCCTTAAACTAAACTGGAGTTGAAGGTACTGGCATTGTAGATGTTGGTTGTGCAAACTGTCATGGTTTATGTTCCGATTCGGTAAATCTGCAATATCTGAATGAAGGAAATAGTTTTGTTCTCTGCCTTTAATGATTTCTCATGTGCCTAATTGTTGTATTTCTCATTTTAATTAAATATATTTGCAAGAATTTTTTTATTGTTTGTATTTTTATGTTGTAGAGTGTGTGTAAATGATAGCACACCAAGGAGCGGTGAAGAGGGGAGTTGTCTGTGCATAATCCAAACTTTTGTGGCCTGTATTTGACTTCACTGTGCCAAAGCAACATATTTGTCCTATTTTAATGTTGACATGATCAGCCAGAGTCTTTAAATTCATTCCATGTGCTACGGAGAATAATTCACATGAGAGATTGGTTGTCATGTGTAGCAAGAATATAAGGTAATAGAGTAAATGGAAATTTGGAAAGTAACAGAAAAATATCAATTAAACAGAAGCACTGAATGTTATAGCATTCTATACAACAATGCCACAGTTTTAGAAACACAAGAGTGGTAATGGCACAGATACAACAGTGTAGCTCTTAATGGATTAAATCCTGGCACACACTATTGCACTTGTGTAGTGACAATTTTGCTTCCTGCAATGCTAAAAATGCATGTGACTTTACCTAAATAGGAAAAATAATTGTTCTGAATTTTTTAAAGCCCCTAACAATGGCATAGAAGTAGTAAGTTCTGAATTCTGTCAAAGTCATTCATTTCACAAACCTACAAGTAATTCTTTACGGTTCAGCAAGGAAACTTGGAAAAGGTATTTCTTGTCACTGACCAAAAAAAAAAAACTTCTAGTAGGTGGGAAAGATACCTGCAGTTGTAAAAAGTTTTATTCTTTCATTAATTTATAATGATATGTGTCATGGTAAGTGGCAAATAACCAATACTTCATTTGCTTTCAGAAAGAGATTATATTTTATATAAACAAGCAAGTTCTATTGAGTTGTGTTATGTTCTGGGGCTAGGGAACAGAGATTCATAAAAAACATTTTCATCTATTTTGAAGAAGCAATTTTAAGATGGGGTAAAATGCTACATATTCTGGATCTTCCCAGTGTTGGTATTACAGGCAGACTTGAATTAGCTTGATATTTTTTATTATTCTGAAAGGGAGGATATCCCTTGAAAGTTACAAAGAAAGTTACAATAAATCAAAGAAAATTGTTTAAACAGTTCAAGCCACAGGCCACATCGCAATGATCCCTGGTTAGAATTTGCCATGAATCTAAAATACTATTTCTCTCAAAGCAGATATTTTTTAGTCTTACCAACATACTTGAATTCGAACAAGAATTCAGGAAAGTCATTCACTTTGTGTGAGTCAAACAAGCTAATCTCTGTGGTTACTTTTGGCTATATCTAAGACTATGTGTAGAGTTTATTGTATTTTTAAATGAATCTGACCTAGCTTTATACTAGTCTGCACATACACTGTTATTAACTTCATCACAAAGCTAAGTGAAGACTAATTTACTGTTCTCCTTACCTTACATATTGTGTGGAATCTTGGAAAATGCCCTTCATTGTTGAAAGCCCAGACATCTGTTAGAAAACCTGCTGTGGCCAATTGAATTTCAAATCCTAGCACTATTCATCTAGAAGTAACATCTTTTTAATGAAATACTAATTCCCTTAGGTATTTGTCTCCACATCTGAATATTCATACACTTAAGTCTAATGACAGTTTCCCTTCTTTATCAGTATTCATGCATGTCACCTACAATCCACAGTCTTACGTTATCATACTTAGTCTTTTTCAACACAAAGCGAAGAACAGAGCACAAGGTCCAAAACGGTACTGTGATTTCTGCTTCATCTTCACTTCTCCAGGCTGTCACCTCCACTGGTAGCTTTCTCACTAATGAAGATTGTCAAGTTTGACACTAATATTTTTTGTTTATGCTGCTTTAAAGAAGAACATTTTATGCAAGGTCGAAAACTTCGACAAGAAAAGCTATTATTAAAAATTCCAGAAAGACTCTCATCTGAAAGAGCCTGTGAACTTCTTGACGAAAACAGGAAGCTTGGGTGGAGGTCCTATTTTGAGTAAAAGTGTTTTCATTCTTAATTTCCTAAAGCTTTCACTCCCATGACAGAGACTTTTTACCTCATCTAAGGACTTAATTCCAGTAATCTGCTGATGTAAGGCTTAAGCTTCTCTCTGGAGGACAGTTTACACCTCCATATCCCTGGAACTTAAGTATTCTGTCCTCTGCCTGTAAGTTCAGAATCATTATATGAATAATGGTGGGGTGACACTATTCTCATATTATTTACTAATAATAGGCAAAATGAGATCTCCTCACTCAGGAATAACTGATCAAATTGAATTGGTCCATCATCTGATAGGAGTGTTGAATGAATTAGTAAATAGGATGGCTTGTTCCCAGTTGAAAGATAACTAAAGTGAAGTGATGATTTAAGACTTGTTTTCAAAGTACTTGGAGATAACACAAGATTAGACACCAGCAGGAAGTAAGTGTAAATCTCTTCAAATTCGAACAAATCAGAGATTAATTTGAGAAGGTTTTTTAAATTTATTAGCTGGGAGAGCTGCAGAGTGGTTTTTTATGTTTCTTTTGCCAAGCAGAATCATCTGTACAGTAAATCCCCAACATCTTGTAACAATGGAGATTCAGTAAATGGAAATATAACTAATAAAGTTCTTAGTAGTGTTCTTCCTATCAGCAGTACTGCTGGATTGAGTTTTCCTACTCAGCACAGTCACTGGATAGTCTGATAGGAGGAAGTACTTTTCAGTGTGTCTGAGTCAATCAGATTCTTGACTTACTTTGTGGTTAGGTCACTGACCTTTTTGAGGTAATGTGGCTACTGCTTTTTTACATATTGCAGTTTGAAATGTTTGGCCCTTTAACTCTGTCAGGCAGCAAGAAAAATTCTTTTCCATTTATTCTTCTGTAGGGAAGTTCTGCTCTGCTTTTAAAGCTGATGTGCTTTCATTTGATATTTATGGACTTCAAACCTTTAGATACTTTTTTAGCATGTGGCAGAGTGATCCTAGGGAACCTCAGTGCCTCAAGAGCTTTTTCATGGTATGGAAAATCTCTAATACTTGTAATCATAATGTCGTAGAGCCTGTGTCACTGTGATGGTTGCCAGCACAAGTTCACCCCTGAGATTTGCACTGCAAATGACAAGCTTCAACTCATGAAACCCTTATGCTTTATGTTGCTTTCAGGATGGTAATTCTGCAGTTTTTATTGAAGATTCCTATCCCATACTCATGGTGTTTTTGTGGGGAATACATCTTGGAATAACTAACACTCCAGATGTCCTGAAGCAATTTACCTGTAACTGTTCTTTAAAGTATGATTTCTATATGCACATTTGCAGTGTACACTGTTTATTGCTTGCCTTTGAATGTCTGTTTATGGTTACCAGGAATTCTGAGATTGGAAAGATGTGAAAATATGGGCCAAACTCCAACCCATTTATATAACAGCAGTCAAAGTATTAGACTGTGTATCCCATCAGTATTGCTAAGACAAACATGCTTTAGTGTCACGTACCTATAAACACTGCATCTCTAAGAAGAGCTGACAGTGTGCAGATTTTCTTTTTTTCTGAAAGACTGACTCCATTCTGAATTAAGGCAAATTGAGGTATTACCCTATTGAGGGGTTTCACATTAAGCCTGAAGTCTGGTTCTAACCTGATTCAGACTCTAACAGTAGAAGAATGGAATGCTAAGAATGGAGCTCAGAGTGCAATAGAATTTAAATTACTTTGGAAAAATATTAAACACCTTCACCTACCAAACCTTATTGTAATAAACAAGGCAAAAGAATTGCACATCACACAAAATAAGGTTAACTGGAGTGCAGTGGTAACTAGACTGCTTTTCAGTCATGGCTAAAATATATTCATACAGAACTGGTAAATTGCATGGCCAGACTGAAGTGCAGCAGTTCATTCTTCCAATTTTAAAGGGAAATTAACTTTTTCTATCAGTATTTAGGTCCTCATTCAGTGGAAGTCTTGTAAACCATAAGATTAAAAAGAGTTAAAGCCATGTTTTAACATACTGTTCAGTGAATGGGTTCCTTTATCAGAGGAGTTAATATTAACAATATGAGATTCAGAAGAAACTTTCCATTTGCTCTTCAGTGGATACAAGAATTGCATCTGCAGTTGCTTCCTTAGTTGCATGATAGACAGAGCCACATTCTAGGGCTCCTAAAAAGAATGAATAATGACAGGGATGAAATGTTACAAACACTGGACACATAGAGTAGTAGGAGTTTCTCTCTTTCTTCCACAAGAAAAAGATGCCTACTTTGATAGGCTACTCAATTGAGACAGGGAATTTTTGGAGATCCAGAGTGTCTTGTCCACGAGTCCCATTAGGGGAGAAGACCCAAAAGAACAAACATTTGTTTCCAAATCCTCTACAAGAAGAAGGAAAATTATACTTCTTAGGTGTGGTTATTGCAGGGATTGTGATAGTTCAGCTAAAGAAGGAGTTGTTGAAATGGTGAGAGAGAACAGAGCAAATGGGAGGAAAATAGAAAAATTAAGACAAACATATGTAGGAAGAGAGAAGAGAGCTGGAAGCAGAAGAAACAGAAAATTAGAGGAAGCAGAGAAACAGAAAATTTAGTTAGTCTGAGAATGATAGGCACTAAAACAAATGAATTTCAGTGCTTTTTGCTGTGATGCCTCAGGAGAAAAGTGATGGTTCAATCACATCTAAGACTCTTCTTAGAATGCATGCATGAAACTTGTATTGCAAAGCATGTTAGTATCCCAATATTTAATGAATCCTGACTTCCTTTTCTTCTTTTCAAACCTGCATTTTGTTTTCTTTATTTCCAACTCTTTTCACAATACTGCTCTTCTCAAATCAATAACTTAAGTTGTAAAGGCAAAGTTGTGTCTGTCTATAAAAATTTTGTTGAACTTGTCAGATGACTGATAAAATAGAGAAAAGTATGTTGTGAAAGCAAATATCCCCAAGAATGAAGACAGCTTGGAGTTAACTGATTATTTTTCACAATAGTTACTGCATTTTTTAAGTATTTTCATTTTTTACATGCCTCAGCAGGTAATGTAGGATAATTTGATAACTGAAGAATTTATTGGGATAGGTTGCTTTATAGAAAGCTTAGATTCATTTGACCTTTTTCTTGTTTGCAGATGAAGAGAAATGAGATTGTTTCATTAGTGTCATAAGCAGCTTGGTGATGTATCTGTTCAGGATTAATTTATGACTCCACACTTTTATAAGCATGGATAAGGTGACTGTAGCTTGTTCCTTTTGTTTTGGGCTGTGAAAGTATCTTCCATATTCTCTTGTGCTATTGATACCATTATCTGTGTGTTTGTTGTTCTTACAAAGATTGTTTGATTTGAAAGACTTGTACAGTTCAGGAAAATAATTTTTAGAACCAGTATATGTTTCATTTCTGGATAATGACACACAGAGATATCTACGCTTTAGGACTTGTAATAAACCAGCTAGTATACAACACTTTATTATTTGATAGTTGTCTCTAGAGCTGAAATGCAGTTGATGGTTGTTTTTTGGTTTTTAAGTCATGTTTATGAAGGGAGGTCTTCACACTGTCCGTTTTGTTTTCCTGGTAATGGTAATGGAGTTCCAATTACTGTCACTGCTTAGGAAAGGACATTTTACATAGCTTAGATTTGAAAGAAGACAGATCCACTTGTGCTCCCCTACCCACTGCTTGTCTGTCAGTCATTGTAGTATTCTTTGATGACCATCTCTGCTGTTGCCATTACCGTGTCTTTCCATCCTTTGCTCTTCTAACAAAAGCTCCCCTGAGCTGCCCAGTTGCACTGAAGCATGCCTGATGGCCTGCAGGCAGCTTAATGGAAGTTCCTTTAAGTTCTGAAAAGCAGATGGAAAGCCATGTATTTTTCTAGTATCATACTTAGTTTAAAACAACTGCTGGAAGTACATTTATAGCAATCTTTGGTATGTGAATTTTAATATATTAATAGTTTTTATGTAGCATTCAATTGCTAATAAGGAGGTGCAGATTATCTTGTGTGCGATCATCCTTCTTTGTCTTTGAAGGGAACAAATGTTTTTTTGTAAACAGCAAGCTCAGTATTAGCCAACACTAATTACTCTTACAAAATCCTGGGCTGTATTATCAGGAGAATAGTCAAGACATCAAGAAATGCCCAGTTTTGGGACATCCAGTATAAGCAACATAATGATAAACTGGAGTGAATGTGGAGGAGAGCTGCCAGCGTGGTCAGGGCTGGAGCACTTGCCCCAGGAGGAGGGGCTGGGGGGAGTGGTTGTTCAGCCTGGCCTCTGGGGCTCCTAACAGTAGTATCCCCAGTGCCTATGGACAGGTTACTGGGAAGATGGAGCCAGGCTCTTCACAGCAGGGCATGGAAGGGAGATGAGAGAGTGTCAGTTGAAACTGAAGATTCTGACTTGGTATAAAGAAAATCTTTTTCATTACAAGCATTACTGTGACTTGTCTCCATCCTTGAGTTTTCAAAACCCAAGTGGGCTAAAGCTTTGAGAAACCTGGTCTGATTTCATAGGTGACCTGGCTCTGAGCAGGATGTTGGACTAGATACCCCCTGAAATCTCATCCAACCTCAATTATTTAGTAATTGGATTGCATTTATATCATTGAGATCTTATTTTTAAGGCATAATTTCACTGGAGAATAAATGGATATTCTGGCCTGTCATAAGTCATTGCAAACACCAGGGCCATCCATTACATTAACTATTAGGGGAGAAGGTAGTTTGCTGTCCCTCATTGCTAACTGTAGCACTTTTAGGAACGTGTCCTTGAAACATAACAACGTATGCCTGTACCTTGAACTCTGCTTATCAGGAAATCAACCTGTTATGTGTGATATAAAGGACATACCAATCATTTGCTAAATTATGGCGGTTTGAACCCTAACCTTCTGACCTATTCTGCCAGACTTTCAGTGGGGAAAATGGAGGAGGAATAAGCAGTCTCTGGTGGCACAGCAGTTACCAGCTTTGTCTGATGGTCTCCCAGTTAGCCCTATCTCAAAAGATTTGTCCCTACCTTCTCATTTCTCTCCCTATCCTTTTTCAGGAAGCTTCAGTGATAACCCTTCCTTTTCTTATTTTTTCGTTGCTGATCATCTATTTTTTTATCACCATATAAAACAGAATTTTAGTTTTTATGTTACTGATTTAATAAAAGTTACATTTACAGAATTAAGAACTTAAATATTTGTATGTTTATTTCTGACCATTTTAAGGAGGCATATAGCATTCGAAACATTTTTCTTCTTGTAGTTGTCTGTAGTTGTAATGCCCTTTAGATTTTATTTGTTAAAAAGAGAGAGACATTTAGTTACTTCTCTTGTCATATATGTAACTGCTGTTCTGTCAATCATTTCACATTGACTTTTTCCTTTTTTGCATTATTGGAATTAAAAATCGTACAGTAATTATATTTTGTTAAGTATATATTTACATCTAAAAGCATCTTAATGAATTTTCTGTTAAATCAGAGGAACAGGAGCATATACATCCACCAACAATGAAAGCTATTTAGGCTAGGAAGTAATAATCACTCTATGCGGAGTCACAAGAAATACCTGAAAATACTTACATTGGTTTAACTGAATATTTAATTAAATATACCCTCTGACTAGTGGGAGGGGAGAGTTTGAAGAGAGAATTTTTTGTATGTTTTATCCAAGAGGAAAAAACAGTTCAAACAACAATTTCAGAGTCTTTGTGTAACTGTTGACTCCAATCTCTTGATTTTCTTGAGCACTGAAAAACAATGTTTGTAATGTTTGTAGTAATGAATAATTTCTATAGTTTCCAAGATCAGATCTGTTCAGGTACGTTTCATCTGCTACAATAGCAATTTATTACAATTATTTTCCAGAAACACAAGTACTATTACTATTAGACAATATTTTAATAAAGTAGTAATATCTCTGGAAAAGCTAATATTTGATTTAAGGAGGTAAATTGTGGAATCGTTACCAATATTGCACAGTAGCTTGAAAAAATTATTAATGAACAGCAGGAAAAAATTATCAAGCGAGACAATTCCAAGTGTATGCTACAAATTTGAAACTTAGTATAGAGAAATACTAAAAGTCAAGGCTTTCATTTTTTAATATTTAATATCAGGGAAGTTGCTGGCCTTTTCTTCATTTAGATCTGTTTTATATTTCTCATATCAAAACCTCTTTCAGTTACAATTCTGATTAATTATTTTGTCATTAATCAATATGCATTATTAGGGGATAGGTCTCTGTACTGTTCCTTGCCTTTTTGTTGATGTAGTAAAAATTCAGCTTTGTTAGCATGGCATTTTTTGCAAGGAATGAAGTAAACCATGAAAAGAAAATATTGGTTTAATAAAGGTAATGGTTTGGGATGCCATGGGAAATCAAATAGAGAAAAGTATACACAGAAAATATGACTAAAGATTTAATGAGGTTTTAATAAATGTACTTTGGGTTCTTTGCTATTGGATTAAAATATGTGCAATAGACAAAACCATATTGCATTGCAGGGATCCTTTTCAATCTGTCACTTCAAAGTGATTTTTTTTTTAGTGAAGTATTTATTTGTTTGAGCAAAGATGTTGATTAGGCAATGAGAAATTTAATCATGCTTATTCTTCTGCTTGTCCACATGTATGATCCCCCTCAGTTCAGCATGTTTCTCATACTTCCAAGATTGGTGACTTTAGTCACTTTATGTGCTAGTGCACACAGATGCAAAAGATAACTTTGTGCTGTGTATTGAGGCTGTGCCAGAAACAATAGAACTGTTCGGCTTCTTCTGGCTTATTTTGGCTTGAGGTGCTGATGTCTGTGCCCTTTAGCTTGGCTGTGTTCCCTTTTTTAGACTGTTGTCTTGGACTTAGGAGACTTTTATGAAGCTATTTCCATTGGTATCTCTTCACTAGACTTCAGAGAACTCATTTCATAGCCTTCCTGTTTGAAAAAGAGGAATCTTTACTCTTTCTTTGGGCTTATTTTGAAGCTTCATTCAGGGGATCATGTGAGATGGTAATTTCCATTTTTGGATCCACAAACTAGATATCTCTGTGCCTGCCCTTAATTACCTAATCTGTTAGGTATTCTTTGACCAGCCGTGTAAACTGATGATTCCTTTATGATGATTTGAACATCTTTTGTGTTTATTTCATTGAAACAAATAACAAAAGACTCAATAAATATACTGATTTCTTAAACCAAGTAATAACAGTCTAAGTAAGTGAGCACACTAAGCATGCATTGGCAGCACTGAGCTATTGCAGAGTAGCAATCACACCCTGCTTCATTTTTTTGTAAAAAGGCGTGACAGGAGTTGCTCTTCTTTTTTTACAGTTGCCTGAAATAAAGAATGCACTTTCAGTAAGTGAAAGGCTAGATTTGATGCCCATCAGAGCTCCAGAATTGAGAGAAAACTCTCTAGTGTCGTTTTATTAGGAAATTCTCATGACTCAAGTGTGACTCCCAAGCACAGGCTTGGCAGAAGCAGTCTCTACCCAGTAGTCTTGGAGCTGTGTCTGGTTGTAGGAGTGAATCTTATGTTTCACAGAGTCAGAGTCAAATAAAAGGAAGCACAATTGTGTAGTCCAGAGACAAGGAAACAAAGATGGATTTCTGTCCCTGTCAGTCAGCATGGTTCAGCAGATACATTTAAGGCAGACACATCTTTCATATTGTTCATTCTTGTAGTCTGGTGTACACTGGGCATTAGTCTAGTTAGAGTAGAAAGAATACATGGGTCCTGCATTCTGAAGAACAGCTATTTATTGCATAAGTGATTTTGGGTTTAGGTGTCTTGAAGCTACAAGGAGTGTAAACCAACTGTTTATCTTGCTGAGTGTGGATATTTGGAACTAGCACTTCATCCAAACTGCAAGATGGTATGTGGAAATTTTTTCTACAGAATGAGGATCAGAGGCCAATACAAAATAAATGCTTAGAACGCTGCAAAACACGAAAATCTGCTTTGAAGCAAGCAGCTTTAAACAAAGCTTCTAAGCTTTCTCTCTCAGATTTTACTGAACCACATGCAAAAGTACTGTATGTTTAATTACTTGATACGAAGCAAATGTAACATCTGGTAAGAACTTGAATGTTAAATCAAGTTTACCCTTTAGTGTCTAAGCTATATGTTTCTGGATTTTTTTTTAATTACAACTTAAATCAGGAATATTGTGCTGAAAAAAAATATCAGCATGTTGTTTGGGAAGAACAGATTTTAAGTGAAAGTATTTCAACCAATTTTTCATTGCTTAAATAATTTATAGATGACATGCTTCGTCTTCTGTTTAATCATTATACTCAGAGCTTTTTTGTTATTGTTGTTGGAGGTATTTAAATTCATTGTTATGAAGTACATTGTTATTTTTGACCAGATTAGAAATAATTTAATATATTTGATAGACATGAATGAAGTAATAAATAGTACAAAAAACTGAAAATGCCTATAAAGTTGGTGTAGAAACTTCATAAAATATGTATTTTTATGTGAATAACAGATTTCTTACCCATTTTCTAGTAAATATTAAAACAGACTTTCATTTTGTGAAAACAGCCAGATACATGACTAATCAGACTTAATCTGAGTGCTGCAAAAGCTGAAAAATGAAAGCATTTGAAAACTAAAGATCTGAGTTCCTACATTTTTAGCTCTTTAGTGAGTAGCATGTGAACACAATTCATGGGAAATTTTTGATTGCTCAGAAATAAGCCAGCCAGTTTTTAGTACCAAGGATCAAAAAGAGAACCAGTATGCTTGTTTGAACTGGAGTCTGGCAGTTTGCTGCATGTATGGACAGGGTTTGTGCAGTCTGTGATATGACTGAATTTAATTGAGGCCTATCTAGACCACTGTTACTCCTTCTGTGACTCCAGTTGGCAAAAAGGAGAGTAAGGAAAATTCAGTTGTATACTTCTATGCTTAGCTTGGGACTCTTTAGAAGTGAGGAAGCCTTAACAGGCAGACTCAGTTGCAGAAGGTGAGAAAGTTAAACTGGGATTTGAACCTCAAATTGCAAGAGGTATGGGTAGGATTTGAGGAAGGATGCCAAACTACGAGGGTGATAGAGGAGTAGAGAGAAATGCAGAATTCAGAGAGTCAGGCTATAAGATAGAAATGGAAGCTGAATAGGCTAGGAACATAGATGAGAAGAAAAACGATGCCCTGGGAATAAAGAATGAAAAGAGACTTGGAATTCAAGAGGCATCTGGGCTGGTGCTAGGACAGAGAGGGAGAAGGGCAGGAACAGTAGAGGACATGTTGGGGCTGGAAGTGGAAGGTCTGCAAGAGGACAGGTTAGGGAGGAAATGTTTGTAGCATTTAGGTTTCTTTGCAAATTTGGCACTGAACCAAAGCACAGACATTTTTACAAATATGAGAGTATATTCTAATTGCTTTAAAGATTTTAGATCTGGAACTGACCCAACTGTGGACTCAGGATGATTTGACAACTTACAGGAGTTTTTTTTCCATTTTTAAACTTGAAAATAATTTCTAAAATATATTGCACAAAGCTTTAGGTTGATGTAATCAGGTCTACAAAATTAGAAAGGGTTTTCATTTTGTATAATTTTGGTAGGACTTTCTTTGGAAGATACATTATTTTTATTTACTTGCTTGGCATTCTTTCTTATTAACAAGTTTAATACTAGGATTTGCCACTTCTTGAAAGGTTAATTTACAAATGTATTGTCTTCTAATGTACTTCATTGTTAATTACCTTTTTAAGGAATACTGCTGTACGTCTCAGGTTTTGTAGATGGGCAGTTTATAGTTCCTCCATTAAAAAAATCAGTTGGTTGCCCTATTTTCTTCAGTATCCAGACTACCTGATTTTACCATTAAATCTTTCAGTTTGCTCTCATTGTATGTATATTTTGACAAGTTGTTATATCATTTTCCACTACTTGAAAAACAAGCTCTTCTGATTGAAAAATCTTTCAAACCTTACAAAAGAGAGTTCAAGTCCCTCTGTGAGTATTCCCTCTTCTCCTTTACAATAGAAATAATTTTTTTGATAACCATTGTGTTACTGCTTTAGCAAACTTCAGGCATCATTGACTGGTCAGCCTAATGGCACAGAGACATAAAGGAATTGAGACCTCATTCTAGATGATTCTTACATGTGGGATTTTTTTCATTGGCTCAATCTGTAATTTCCCTTTCATTCCCAACCCTCATTCTTCTGTGAGACTAAAATCTCTACTCTTTCATTATATAAAGTTTGCTAAAATTTCTTGATGGAGAAAAATCCTGCAGACCCACATTCCACTGGGGTTTTTTCCCATAATAGTAGTATTAGAGTGTAGGGTGGTTTTGTTTTCTTTTGTTTTCCCTTAGAGACCATCTAGGCAGATAAAAGAATGTATTTCAGCACGTTGTGTTACATGACTCTGTACACACATGCACACACACTTGTGTTGAAATAGTAGCCAAGAAAGCAGAGATAGTATCTGGCCAAATAAAAGCAAATATGACAAAGAAACTCTGAATGGCGCTATGGTGGAGGAGTTACTAGTGAGATCAACAGCGTAGTGAGGTTAAAAGAAAACTGACCCCTCATAACCTTGCCAGTGCAAAACAGATCACACTCATGTAAGCTACTTCAAATTTCCAAAACAAAGTATAAAATTTCTTTCTAAAGTTACTGCTTATGACTGGGTTGAGAAGCATGCTCTGGAAGCACCCAATTGATTGAGTAGAATCATCAGAGAACTACAGACTTCTCCACCAAATATAGAAAGTAGGTACAGAGAAGTACGGATTGCCTCTGTTCATGCATGTTTCCAGTGTGTAAGCCCAGTACAGTACAGGTCATTGAAGCTCAGAGTGGTTGAAGGTCTGAGGTTGTGTACAGGAAGGCACTGCCGTTTGTTTGTATTGAGGCAGAAGGTGCAAATTTGTTATTGAGAGTCAATAAATATAACTAATAATTAAATTAAATTTGTGTGTTTCATCTCATCACTGGCTGAATGACATGTTAGCTTCATGAAGACTTAACTCATTTTGGAACAAAGCATTCTTCCCGGTATTGTAAACGATGTGTATACCAGGACAGATTTAGAGTCATGGCTGCAGCCAGTCATGTACGAAGTGTGGAGAATTCAAGAGTGCTGAAATTTTTTTTGTGTGGTAAAATGAAAACAGGAACATACAGCCAGGAAACAGTGATGAAATACTTGAAGTTTCAGCACTTGAAAAGCATCCCTAAGCAAAAATGACTGGAGCAGTCGATAGGTAACTGGCATTTAGCAGGTTGAGTGCAGTAACTCTGAGAACAAATGTCATGCTGTTAAAAAAAGAAAATTGTTTTTAAAAGAAAAACTTTTCATGAGCTCAGTAAGCAGAACTTCCAATTTCTGCTCATGCAGCCAGTGCGAAAACAATCTTATTCATGCATTGGACTATGTACACAACCATGGATGTCTACAGTGATTATCAGGGGCATCATAATGACACCTGTTTGTTCTGTTCAAATTAATTCCAGTGAAAATTGCTTCCTCTTTGTGCTTTAGAAACATTCCTACATCTGAAATCCTCAGGGAAAATACTTGAAGTAATCCCCTTGTTTTTGTTAAACACTCTCCATCCCACCTAAAGATTAGGTGCTAAATAGGATGGAATTGTGCTGCAACTGTTATTTGACAGATGACAGCTAACACAACAGCCATGCTGGGTTAGAGTAAAGGTTCGTCTGGCAATCCTACCATGTGTTGTGAAGTGGCTTCTGTGTGAGAAGAACCATCTTGCATTTAATGGTTCTCAAAGGACTTCTCTGCTGCAAGTTGTTCAGTATTCTCTCAAATACGTGTTAATTTTTAGCATCCACAGCATCTTATGGTAAGGAATTCAACGGCTTTCATGTATGAAGAGCAATTTATATTTGTTCTCATTCTGCATCATAAGATGACTTCTCATTCATCTGTTGGAAAATACATTTGATTCCTGTCTTCATTTCCATGCAGCTCATGATGTGACAGTCTCCTTATTTCTTCCTTTTCCTTACACCATCTCTTTTCCAAGCTGTAGAGTCCTAGCTTGCTTAAGTAATTTATTCTACACAGTGCAATTGTGTGTGTGATGTTGCTGGATGTCAAAGGTGATCCTTCCTACCCTTCTCTGATGCTCTGACACTTCTGTTCCTTGTGAGGTGAGGTACTAGAATGGTTGTCAGCATTCAGTAATGCAGGCAACAACAGGGAATTGCAAAGTGACACAGTGAGTTCTATATTATTTATTTCTTTCACAGTAATTTCCAAAGTGTTTGTTTTGACCATTATTTAAAACTGAACCAAAGTTTTAATGGCTTTATCAAGTATAATAAATCCCAGGATCTCACTTATGAATAAAACCAGTCAGCTAGGAGTTTATTATTTTATGTATATGCTCAGGAGCATTTTTAAAACCTGTGATTTACTTTGCATGTATCTCTTTTGAACGTCATCTGTTATTTAATGCTAAGATCCATTAGATTTTCTCCTGTTCTTCACATCACCTGAATTTTCAACTATCTAATAATATTGTATTCCATCAGCAGACTTTTTTATGCCTCATTTTTGAAATTGGCTGTTAAGTAGAATGAATGAAAAAAATAGATGAAGTCCACTTCCAAGTGGAATATTATTTGTCACTTACAATTATCTTATAGTGATTTTCTCAAAATTATACTTCATTTCTGCTTTTTGAGATGGATCTGTGATTCTCAGTGACTGTGGAAATTAATACACCATAGTGGTCTGACTTTTCTTCGTATCTTTGGGTATGGAAAAAAGCAGTGTAGCTGATACCCATGATACCTCAAAGGATGCACCATTGATATCACTGATGTCTAATACCACTTCTCCCTATCACGTGTAACACTTAGTGGTGCAGAGAGGAGACAACATTTCATTAATGTCTCTCCCCTGAAAAGACTTCAGTGCATACATTTGTGTACCAAGAAAATTGATCTATCACTTTAAAAATAAGGAAAATAAGGTATACTTTAAGGTCATTGTCATTTGATTCTGCATTAACAGCATATTTAGAATAGCCATTGACAGAGTTTTCCACCTACTATGTTGTGTTGTCATTATAATATTGAATTTTCCTAATGATGTTTCAAATACAGGTTACAATAGTTACATAGATAACCATACTAATACCTATTAAGCCCTTCAGAATACTGTATTAATTTTTGAAATTTATGCCTGTAATGAACAGAACTAGGATGTATTCTAACTTTGCTTATTTTTGAATCATCAACACTTATTTTTTCTTTTAGGTATAGACAAATGCAGCTTGGCACAGAAAGCAAAGTAGCCGAACTTCTTCACCAAAGTAAGTTAAAGTCCTTTGAAACTGAACACGTTCAACTCATGCAACAAGAAACAGCTAAGAATCTTTCACAGTGCCAAATGGAATGTGAGAAATACCAGAGAAAGCTGGAGGTATGTTGTATGAAGAGACACTTTACAGGGATTACATAGTTGTTTTCAATTAGAAAGCAAAGTGGAAAAGCTTGGGGAAAAAGTAACAATATGGCATGACCCAATTAGTATCTCCAGCAAATTCTGCAGAAGCAGGATCAGATGACAAAGCTTACTAAGTTTGATCAGTTTAATGGAACACAAGACTATGGGGAGAGGAAAAAGCAAAACAGTCTCTCATGGAAAGGTGTTAAAGACAGTACCTCGTTCGTGTGGGGTATATTTATCTGCTTGTGTCACAAAGCTGCTTGTATCAGTCTGTGTGAGAACTGTAGGGAGAGAAGATCATTTCACCAGAACAAGTATGGTGAATTCAGTATCATTATTTGCAACTAGGTTCTGTAATAGCATTGTTACATAATAAAATACTTTTTATTGATACACAATTCTGGAATAAATTTTTACAGCTAAAAAAGTCAAGGGGAGCATGGTGTATACAGCATTGAAAAGACCTAACCATGCTAGTCCTAGCATGGTTGGTTACCTTAGTGTGGTGACAGACCCAGTCACTCATTCCTCCTCCTGAAGAGGATGGGGGTGGGGTAAATAAGCTTTTAAAGAGCATGGGTTGATAAAAAGATAGGGAGATCACTTGCCAATTACCATCATGGGCAAAACAGATTTGATGTGGGGAAAACTAATTTCACTTATTACCAATTCACATAGGTTTGAATGGTGAGAAACAAAGACAAAAAGTAAAACATCTTTTCCCACCTCTTTCTTTTTTATTTTAACTTCCCTCCTTCATTTCTGACTCTTGTACCTCCTCTTTCCAGAGCAGTCCAGGGAGGGATGGGGAATAGGGGTTTGAGTCAGTCCCTAACAGCTCCTCTGTGATGGTGTTTCCTCCTCGCACTTTTTTATCCTGCTCCAGTGTGGATCCTCCTCAGCCTGCTGCTTCTTTTAGGAGGAAGTCTCCTATTTGGGCTCTCCACCAGTTGCAGTGCCTTCTGGGGATGTCCACCTGCTCCAGCGTGAGGTCCTCTATAGGCAGCAGTGTAGACATCTGCTTTCATGTGGTCTTTCATGATCTGCAGGCAAGCAACCTGCTTCACCATGGGCTCCAAGGGGGTCTCTGCTCTGGCACCTGGAGCACTTCCTCCTGTCCTTCTCTCACCTCGGTGTTGGCACCATGGCTCTCTCTCACTTTTTTTCCCTCCCTCCTCACTGCCGTGCAGCATTTTTGTCCTTTGTTAAATACAGTTTCCTTGAGGTGCAGCCTCCTTGGCTGAGGGACACAGCCTGGGCACCTGCAGCTAAAGCACCTGTTTTTGTGGGCTTTAACCACCTTATTATCTTTCAAATGTATGTATAATATCCTGTTCACTTATTTTAGTCTTGGAAATGTGAGTATTCCACAGAGAAAGCTTACTTTAAAAGGAAATTTCTTCACCTGTCCAAAGTTAGTCCCAAAAATCATATCACAGAGTCCTGTTTATAAGATTTAAATGAGATTGGCAGTGTACGTTTCAAACAAATGTCAGGATACAAACTGGACAGGACAGAAGAAAGTGACATCTATGGCAGCCTTTCTTTTTTGGGGAAGGATGCCAGTCTTCAGGTCTCCACATTTTTAGTGCTGAACCTGCCTAAATTGTCTATGAAAAGGAACTATAGAGTGGAAACAGAGTGTTTCGAATAGACTGTAATTTCTTGTTTTGTCTGTATTGGGACATTCAGATCCTGGCTGATGAGGTTAGTTGTGGTCACAAGCACTGGGAGTGCCAGTTTTGCTAAACTTTGAGGTTGCTAAACAGATTTTTAATTGCACAGACATGTCTAAACTTGGAGAATATAATTCAATTTGAGTTATATTTTCATTTTCTTTGTGGAAATGTTTTGATATGATAATAACTCAAATATTTGGCATTCAATTCTACTGACTTTTGGCACTTCTTTTTCTCTTTAGAGAGACACTTTTAAATTCTTTCATTAAGAAATATGCACTTAAGTGCTCTTTCATTAAGAAATATTCTTGCAGAATTTAAATATTTGATGTCTGAAACTTTTAGTTTTGTTCCTTTTGACTGAATTATTGGGGTTTTAATTTTCCTTCTTATATATAGCATTAATGTACTAAGGTTTTTTCCTTACCCTTACAGGACACTGGTCTTTATTAATAGTGTAGGCACTAGTATCTTACGGGTCAGCTACAGCTTTCTGGGCTAACTCTTGCTTTTATTTAGGGCATAGAGTAGTTTCTCTTGCTAAACGAGGAAACAGATGGTTTATATGTTGCCCAGTTTTAACCTATACATTTATTTCTTCTGTGACACTAGACTGAACTTGTTATATTCAAGTGGTTTGTCTCTAAGCATTGTGTGTTCTTTTGTGGTTTCGACAGTGACTCTGGTATTACTGCTCTGCACACTGTGCAATATTTCTGTATCTCAAAATCTATATTCACTTGCCATTCTGAATGTTTGTGATTTTTACTTAGGAAGTGAATATGAAATTTAACAGCAGTACCACTTGGTTATTACTTTACGTGTTTTGGTGGGATTTTTTCTGCAAAGTATGTAGATTGCTACTTTATATTCCAAGGATTTTCTTATTCCGGTTTAGTGTGTATTTATTTGGTCAATGTTATTTCCTATTATCAAGCATTATATCAAACTTAAATTATTATACAGGCTTTCATAGCTTTTACTTTTGAATATGAGAGTTTTTTGTTTAAGCTTAGTGGATTAAGTATTTACATTAGTCTTGAATGTCGATGGCACATTACCTTCTATTAATAAGTAAGTAATAAGTATTGTATAGCTTTAATGGTAAATTTTTATATTTGCATTCTGCAAAGGAATCTTCTTTTCATAAATTGACGACTGAAATTGGAATCGGTTAAAGCAACAAAAATTATTGCATTTACGCTATTTTGACTGCTATGTGTGAATTTTTTTAGTTGCTACCTGGCTTTTCCTAGGTTTCCTTTAAAATTCTTGTAGCTTTTTCAGACAGCTTCTTAAAATTACCCAGGCCTCAGCAGATAGGCCTAGGACCTGAGAGTTTAATATGTGCAAGATAGTATTATTGAAAGAAGAAATGCTTTTTAAAGTATTTTTATCTTTGCTGTGCAAAACTTACATCAAATATTTAATACCAATCTGCTACACATTTTACATGTATTATATTTTACCTCTTTCAAAAATACCTGTAATGCTGAATCCCTGATCTTTCCATTATTCATTCTCACAGGTGCTTACGAAGGAATTTTATAGTCTTCAGTCTTCTAGTGAAACCCGCATTATTGAGCTTCAAACACAGAATTCTGAGTTTCAAGCAAGACTAGATACTTACGAAAAACTTGAAAAAGAGCTTGATGAGATAATACTGCAGACAGCAGAAAGTAAGTTCTGTCACAAATTATGGTTTATCTGTAGGTGTTTCTGGCATTATGATATCTTTTTTCTCATGACACTTGGAAAGTATTACAGTGCCTGTCATTCTTCTTCATTATGCCTGACAAGTAAAAGGCTGTAATTATTTTGAAAGAAAATATTAATGGCAGGTTTCTAAATGTACCTGTAAATGTGTATCAAACATCCATATGTCTAAGTTTGTGCTTGCTGAAAATCATCTCAGTATTCTGTCATTTCTCTTTTCCTTATTCTAATAATCCATTATAATTAGATACAGTCTTTAGAATTCTTCTATTATTTAAGTACATTTTAAATGTCAGGAAGCCCTCTTTGTTGATAGGCAAATACAGGTTTTATATTTCAGTACAGTGATTAATGTGAATTTTATAACTAATTGGAAGGGGGGAAAAAACTCTTTCTTCTGTTGAATTAATAACAATTTGACATTAAGTAGTTGCTTGTGGCAGCTCAGTCTGTTCCCAGTACTAAACCATGGATTAAATTCATACCTGATTACCCTTGAAAATTTTTGTCTCCATTAGCAAAAATTAAAATGTTCTCAAACACAGCACAATTTGTGTAAAATCTCTATTCATTTGGTTCTCAGCCTAAATCAATCCACAAAGCAAGTAATTTCTAATTTGAAACTATGACACTAATCTTGAAATCTTTTAGCCTGTGCATAAACAGAGTAGGACATTCTAAGATTTCAGACTAATTCAACTGTCTTCTTCTCATTTTCTCTTTCTTTCCTCCTTCAAAAAATAGTCACAATTTATAAAGTATTCCAGATAGAACATTATTGCATAAGCTTTATATATAAACAGCAGTGTGTAGCAAAATATGCATTGTTACCAAGATGCAGTGATGTTAGGGTATCTTTAGTAACCAGACTGCACATGCTTTATTAATTTTATGCACTGAAGCCTTTACTTAGGGCCTGACTACCCGAAGGTTCCAGTCTGACCATAAGCATGTTTGCTGTATACACGCTTCTGTTTTAGTCAGTAACATGTTTTTTGAAGTGTGTGTATATATAAACTTGCCTAAGGAGTATTTATGTATTAACACAGAATTTTTGGACCTTACCTTCATTTCTCCAAGGAGAAGGTAGAGTTAAGAACACTGGGTTTTGTTTGCGCTGGTTTACATTTTCCGACGCATCTTGGGACAACAGTGAAGTTTTTTTTACCAGATCATTCTTAACTTCTTCTTAAATACCTATTTTAATTACAATTTGTATTCCATGCTACAGAATGCTAAAGGAAGGGAAGTTTCCAAATGGACTGTTCTTTTAAAATATAATGACTTTATTTTCTGATTTCCTTGGAGAAAAAAAGGAGTTACAGCTTAGTATTACTTCAATAGACTTTCTATTTAATAATGAACATGCTATTTCACTGTATTTGATATAGAAATTAAGATTAATACTAGTTAAGTCTAGTATCTTAGGAAAAACAGAAGAAAATATTTTTTTTAAAAAAACACTTTGAAGGACAAGACAGATACACTTCCTCCTGTGTCTCAAATTATATCATGATAGTTACATGTCATAAATAGCTAAAGGTAGAAAAATAATTGAAAGGAAATATAGTTATTTTTCAAATTGAATGCATAATGGAAATACTTCAGTCTGTCTTTCGGGGAATATACTTTACGCTGAAGCATTGTGTGGAAGACAATTAGAGCTTTCCACAAACTTTAGTGATAATAAGGATTAATCTTCATTCCTGTGGTCACCTCTTTATATTTAAATACCATATAATGGTTTTTTCTTCATCCTCAGTCATGGAGCCTCTGCTGTTTTACAGTATTTAGGGATGCCAGTGGGGCTTGGGTTCTCTGGACTTTTTAATAAACTGTGTATTTATTTACACGTGACATGGCTTTTGTCGTATAAGATATAAATTTTATATACGTAATATATAAACATTTTTTTTCTTTGGAAAATATGCATGTGGAAGAGATCACTGAATTTTTACTGTTACTCCCTAATCATTATGCCTCACTTTATTAATACTGAAATGACATGAAACAGCCTGTTCAGGAAGCTATCAAGAATTTATATAGCCACTTCTTACAGTGCATGAGAGGTTTCCACATGAATAACAATAGTAAATTTCCTTTGCATTTTTCTGTTCTTCCTTTTCAGGGTAAAATCTTCACATTAGGGTATTTTTGTTGTAGACTAGTTGTTCGATTTTTCTTGTTTCCATTGGTTAGTATCTTTCTAAGAAAAAGATTGAACCTCTCTGTATCCTCACAATGGCACGTCTTTGCTGAGTAGCATAAGATGTCTTTAGTACTTTAGTACTGTCGTTAGTAAGTGTCCCTCAGCTTGTAAAATGTATATTTTACACCACAAAGTCAGGTGAAGAGCCTGGAATGTTTTAAGAGAAGAGAAGCACACACTGACAGAAAACATTTGATACCTACAACATTTCCAATTTCTTTTGTGTTTGTCTTCATGGTATGACATTTACTGGACACTGCTGGCAGATCTGAATTTACAGGACAGGATCTTACTGACATTTTTCTGAGACATGCAACACTGAATATGTAACCAAAAAGAGGGGTATTAACAAAGGCAGGGTAAATTATTCTTTATGTTTTTCTGAACCAGAGATGTTTACGGCACTGAAGAATTCCCTGTCATATTTAAGACAGCTCTGAAGTTCTGGTGTCTTTGTAGTGCCACATTAGTAAACTTTTTCTGTCATACTTACTGAAATTTCTATATTGTTTTTAGTATAACTAGATATGTGACTGATAACAGATGCTCTTGTAGAGGCTTTTCTCTTTCTAAATGTGTTTTAAGAATCCTTGTTTAAAATAGCATTACAAGGGTATTGGACAAGTGAGAACAGAGGTTACAGCATTTTGCAGGTTGTTGAGAAATGAAGATATTTCTGATTTTGAGGCACTTGAGCATTAAGAAAGATGAGTCAGATAGGACTCATGTAACTTCCTACATTTGTTTCTCCTGTTACCAGCTATTTGATTCATCAAAGCTTTTGTGTGGTGCCTGGGCTGGTATTCACTTGTTCTCCCTCCATCTCTCACACCCCTGCTGCTCCCATTTTTTCTCATTGTCCCCCTTTACCCCTCTGTTGGGTTACACAATGTGGTGACAGAGAGATAAGCCCAGAAGGCCAGAGAGACAGCCTCTTTCCTGGGCCCAGAGGTGACCCTGGGACTGTATCCAGGTCACC